>CAUYSK010010112.1:0-10443 GCA_963575035.1 Avahi laniger | reverse complement strand
TAGCTGGGACTGCAGGCGTGCATCAGCACACCTGGCTAATTTTTCCTATTTTTAGTGGAGACAGGGTCTTGCTCTTGCTCAGTCAGGCTGGTCTCGAACTTCTGACCTCAAGCAATCCTCCCACCTCGGCCTCCCAGAGTGGTAGGATTATAGGCATGAGCCACCGCGCCTGCCTAAAATGCACAGTCTTTACCTTGAAAATGGCTTGAAGTGTCTGGCCTCTATCCTAGGCCTTTTCCCCCAGCACACCTTTTTCTAACCACACTGGCCCTCCTTGTACATTAAACTCTTTCCTGCCTTAGGACCTCTTTTTACCTAGAAGGACCCTCCCCTTGACTACTTTAGAGCTAACTTCTTATCCTTCAGATTGTAGCTTCAGGATCAAGCATCAGAATGCCCTCCCAGACCACCTCTAGCTAAGTAGATGCCTCCTCTAATTATCTCATTATTCCCTACCATTGTACTCAGTTTGTGTATTTTGTGGTACTTATCCTAATTCCTTTGCTTACTCATTTATTGAATATTTTCCTCACAAAATTGTAAGGGGGACAGGAAATTACCTGCCTCACCAATATATACCCCAGTGTCTGGAAACAATGCCTAAAACACACAGTGGGCATTTAATGGTAAATGTGTATATGTAAGCTATTTAGTACCATTTGAATGATGGGCTCCCCTTGAGAATATCCTACTCTGTCCACCTCCACCCCCCAGCCATTCATTGTTTTAGCAGCCACCAGACATTCACAAAACTGAGTGCCAGCACAGGGCCAGACTCTGGAACAGGCCCAAAGGATTCATGGATGGCCGCTGTTAGGGCTGGAATCGTCCCTGGCCCATAAGAATTCAGCAGTCTAGAAAGGCAGAGATGGTAGAAATGTCTGATGACCTAGGATAGCTCTTCAGCTTTGAGATTTGGTGATCCCTAGGACAGAGCTGGAGTGGTTGTCTGGAGCACCCGCTTCCGGGCATGAGCCAGGGCAAGAGCGGACCACTACCAGCTCTGCTCCCCCAGCTCTCGCTTCAGTCCCGCACAGGCCTGACAGCCCCTCTGTCTCTCTGCAGGGAGCACCCTCTTGATAGTTTGTCAGCATGGATGTTGGATGTATTTGTGTATTTGAGAGTTTACTGCCTCCTCCAGGGCCTCGCACAGTTCGTTTGTTTGGAATAGTAACAGCCACATTCATTGAATGCTTTACATTTATTCCTCTGAACAACTCTGGAGAGGAAGATATATAATTCCCAACTGACACATGAGGAATCAGGCTCAGAGAGGTTAAGTAACATGCCCAAGGCCACAGAAAGGGCTTGGATTTGAGTTCTGGCATTCCTCTCTAGAGCTAGGTGGGCCCAGGGCCGGCGGCCAAGTGAGCTCCACCGTCGGTAGCTCCTAGGCCAGGCACATCCTGGATCTGGCCTCCCCACAGCGCTGGGTGCTCTCCCAGGTCATCAGCGGGGAGCGCGGGGGACTGCTGCCAGAGGGAAGGGGCTGGTGTGCAAGGAGCGTCAGCTCGCGGCCCACTTCCCCGCCCTGTGAGGAGTGCTCTGGACTATGGGCCACACACCCAGCTAGACTGATCTTGGGCAGAGCTCCTTGTGTCTGTACAGAGGTGACATACAAGTAAGAAAACAGCCACTGACGTGTACTGGCCATGTCCCAGTGAGGGGGATACAGGGGTACGAAAGTGCAGGGAGGAGGGCCTCTTCCCTAGCCACTCACTTTCCTAATTCTCACAGCAGCATCCTGCTTCTGAGATACAGAGCTGAGGGCTGGCCAGGGCCACCATCGCCTTGCCCTCCAAGTGGACAGGGTCCACCCTTAGGACTGCGGGGCCCTTAGCCCACTGCTCATCTCCGTTGCAGTAGCTTCTTACCACGGCTTTCTGCCGTGCCGAACAAGCACTAGGCTAAGCCAGGGGTCTTTTTTTCCTTTACCACTGTGGGGGTCAAATCATTTACACTTTCTAAACCTCAGTTGCCTTAATTGCTGGGAGAGCCAACAATGCTACCTCACTTGATTTTTGTGGATTAGCAGAGATAATGGATATGTGGTTTAAATTTGGCCTGGATCCTCAAAGACCCTGCAAACCTAAGGCACTTTTGACTGAATTCATCTCACCAGACTCTTCCCAAGTGGGTTCCTGGAGCTGATTCGGTCATTTCTTGCACCTCTAGCAGTATAGCCTAGCCCTGGTCTTCCTCAAGAAAGCCTAGAGATTGATTTTGACAAACTAACAGTTCTTCCCAAGAATGTGTGTTTGTTTCTCCCCTCCTTCCTCTTCTCTAATCTCCTAGGGCAGGTGACAGTCTCTGAGGACCAGGTTTGTGAGACAAATCCTGACAAGCCACGAATCCGATCTGGGGCAAGTTGCTACCCTTTTCCGGGCCATCTTGCAGGCAGCCAGCGTTTTTCTGCCCTTAGGATAAGCTCTTTGAAGAACATTGAGTGCCACAAGGACCTAGTATCCTTCTGTGCCATATAACTTGACTGTGTGGCTGGAAATCAGTGGAAGGGGCTAAATCTGAGGTTGCCACAGAGCTGCCTAGAAGGCAGAGTAAGGCTTGGGCTGCAGGAGCTTTTGCCAAACAGAGGCTGTGGTGCAGTAGGTCTGTGCCTCCCCTGGGGTTTACTTGCCCTTGTACTTTAAATGAGTGCGTCACAAAGTGCTGCTGCTAGGGCTGGGGCTTGCTTGGGCGGGGCTCAGAGCCCAATCTCAAACAGCTGACCGTTCAAGAACTTGGCGCTCAAGGGCCTGGGGTAGTCATCTCCCCCACCCGCCATGGCCCAGGACATCCCCTTGGCCTTCATCATCCCTCACAAACATTTCACTGTCTTTGTGGACTACTGATAAGTATAGTTCTGTTTCAAAAGAGAGAAATATTTTTAAGTTTCAATCTTAGGGCGCAAAGAATAAACTATAAAATTTTAGTAGGATTGCATAAATAATTGCCTATCTCTCTGAACTCTAGCAGTGGTTTTACCTTTCTCATAGCCATTACCGTTTCATATTGTTTGTTACCATCAGTTGTGACGGGTCTCAGTCTTTGAGTGCTAGTAAGTGGTGGAGCTGTGATTCTAACCCCAGAGCTCTGACTTCAGACCTATGTTCCTAACCACCATGCTGTCCTCTCTAGTCCCTTAAGATCTCTGAGGGCCCCTGTGATCTTCTCTGCCCTTGAGCACTCAGTGGTCCCTTGTGCAAATCCTTTAGGCAAGGCCCGGCCCAGAAGAGGTGCTCAACAAATGTTAGGGTTTGTAAATAACACCCATCCCTTTATTCATGGCTTGATCAACCTGAGGGATTTAAATCCCATCTCCCCGATTGTCCCCTGAATCCCTTGTCCTTAAGCATGGTCCCTGTCCTATCTATGAAGTATTTTTTCTTCCTTTACAACATCAACTCTATTGACATCAGGGGAGAGACCTCTGTTACATTTCAGAGAAATCTCTTCTTTCTCTTCCTTCTCTCTCTCCTCCCTTTTCTTTTTAGAGACAGAGTCTCACTATGTTGCCCAGGCTGGTCTGGAACTCCTGGCCTCAAGAGATCCTCCCTCTTTGGCCTCCCATAGTGCTGGGATTAAATCTCACATTTATAATGCTGTTCACTTTTGTTCCTCTCCAGAGTGATCGTTTAGGAAAAATGAATCCAATCCTGTTCTCCTTTAGATTAAAACCAGTAGCTTACAGTTACTCAAAGGGTGGAAATGAATTCCTCCAGCCTTTTCGAGGCTTTCCGTGCACTGTGCCCGCAGCTCACCGCTTCGGATTCCTGTCGTCGCATAGCTTTTCTCCTGCCAGAGCTCCCTTTCTGGTTCCTCGTGGGTCACACCAGCCTGATCATGCACCTTCGCATGTGTCGCCGCCTCCACTTGGAATAACCACCTCCACCCCCTCAATCACTGTTGTACGTTTCACAGCCCCCGTACTTGCCCAGCTCCATAGTACTTATCACAAATGTGATTAAGTTTGGTTTCTCTGCTAGGCCCCACATCCTGGCTCACAGTAGGAATTCAAATAGCTGATAAAGGAATTCAGGAGCTTTTAGCATCGGGAGGCTTCATGCAACTCTGAAATGATCTATAACGAGAAACATGGTCTTCGTGAATAAAAGGAATTTTGCGCCCACAACGTGTAATTTCTCATGTAAGAAGGTGAAGTTTAGAAATAAATACATTTGTTTCTACTCAAGTCTTCTTTCCTTGGCTAAAAACTAACCCCTTTTCCAGTGTTATCTACCTCGGAAGGGTGAAAGGATTTTTTGTCTTTTATGTGATTGGGCAAGGCTTTTTCTCATGTAAGAAACTTACTTCACTATTAAACTGTGCTGTCCAATACAGTAGCTACTAGCCAAATGTGGCTCATCAAATTATAATTAAGTTAAAAAAATTTCCGTTTCTCAGATGCATTAGCCATATTCCAAGTACTCAATAGGCACGTGTGGCCAGTAGCTACAAACTGCACAGCACAGATAACACTTCCATCACTGCCAGAAGTTTCACTGGGCAGTGTTGACACAGAACTCTCTCACAGAATCAATCTAATTTTTTTTTGTTCTGCCAATGAGATAGAAAACGAGACACGTTAAAAACTATGTTAAATTGTTCAGAACCTAGCACAGAGGCCCACCAGAGACTCCGGTGAACCAGCAGACCTGCACATATTTATTTCTTGGCTCTGCCCGGTGGCTTGCAAATCAATCACAAGGAAATCCCGGTGGCTTTGCCTTATTTTCCCTTTTGTAAAACAGGGACAGTCTGGCCTCTCTGGGTAGTACTGAGCCTTGTGTATTTTAGCACTGGTTGGAATGTGTGCGTTGACAGGTTAACCTCTGTCGACTGTCATATCCCATCCCCTCAAAAAATAAGGGAAAATTTTTGCTTCACCTGTCAGGATTAAGGATAAAATATGTGGGGAAAGTACTATATAACTGTAGGTAAAATTTCACATGTGGTCAGAATTTACATGTCAGTGTTTATAATAAAGCTTAAGTAAGGCCGAGTCCATTGTTTAATGTGCTTTATAAGGATCTAAACAATAGTAACTGAAATATCCATAAATCTTTTTAAAAATCCTAGCAGACATACTTTACTGCAAAATGCTGTCACTGCTAATCAGTAATACCTTATCTGCTTTTCTGCTCAGAATACTATACTTCCCTTCTTTGAGCCAAAGTCTAATCCTAGCAGAGTATTAACACCTTGGGAAGAAAGACCTCTTTCAATAGCTCATAAGTAAATTTAAATGAATATTTTTTAAAAATTAAAAAAGGAATATTGGGGAAGGGAGCTAATTAAGCAAAAATGTCCATTTTTTTATACTTGCCAGAAAACTATTAAGTCAAATTGAATCAACCTGAATAGGCCCTTGCAGCCATTCTGGCTCAGCCTTTTCCCGATGCAGGGCTTACTTTTATCGCTGCTAATCTGGGTTTGCGAGCCTTCAAACTTTTCTCTCAATAACTAGCAGCTCTAATTATTTAGCGAAAACGAGCCTGACTGCCAGCTGTAGCGTATTTAGCAGTGTCTCAAGACTCTGGCTAATTTCTCACCACCTATTACTAAACCATATTACCTCACTAAATCTTTCCTTCTCCACCTAAATTTCAGGCATGCATTTGTTTGAATTTTGTAGCCTGAACACAACTGGGAAAGAATCAGAAGATACCAGTTACAAAAATAACAGTCACACAAACACAAAAAGATACTTAAGTGTTAGAAATGTTTATTTGTCAAAAAAAAAAAAAAAAGGGAGGAGTGAAGTAAAACAAGGCTAATTTCAGCTAATGCTGTACCACGATCACAGGTCAGACATAAAAGAAAACAAACAAAACAACAACAAAACCCCCAATGGTCCTAACAATTTCAGAAGATAGCTTCAATGTTAGAGTCCAGAGCTAACAGAGAAGAGCAAAAGGCTGCTTGCCCACTACATGGTCATTTTAAAGGCAAAGGAGATGCTGCCAGGTAGGCAGGGAGAAGGGTTCAACTCCTAGGGAAAGCAAGATGAGAGGGGTTCCATTGCACAGGAAGAAGGGGATGCCAGCGTAATCCTTACCTAGGGCTGCTCAGAGGCTGAGAATATAAGGAACAGAGTGAAAAGCTACAAAGACTAGTATCAAGAAGAAAGAAAAGTCAACTTAGAAGAATTAAATTAAGAAAGAAAACATAGTTGGTCACAAACTCCTTTGTTTACTGAAACATGAAGCAATGGAAACATCCCGGCAAAGGGGACCGCGCGGAGCAAGTTCTCATATATGACCGCAGCCCGAGGGTTCAGTCCGCAATTATCCTACCTGAAAGAGAGCACAACACAAGAGGCTTACACAATGCCTGGAGAGCAGCCTGGCTCCGAGTACAGGGGCCCTGGTCTCGTCCTGTATTCCAGGGAGGGGAAAAAAAGAACAAAACCAAGTCAGACTGGATCAAACTTATATTGCATGTAATTACCCCTAGGAGTCTACCAATAGCTATATATAGGAATCTACTTATAGCTAAATATAGGACAAGATGCAATCTACTTGGAGGATATTATGTTGGTGATAAATACATCTTTCTCATTTTCTTATCCATGTTTTAGGCCAACAAAGGGCACACACACATTATTAAGAACCACAATTTAGTTTTTGGGTCCAGGAAAAGCAGAAAATGCTGAGATCTCATATATGGCCAACTGCACTATTCTAAATGTATTTCATTTTAATCTTTCACAGTAAACAAGCTTTCAGAAATGACAGTCACAAAGGGTAGGGTATCAAGGAGCAGCTGGTCATTCACCCATCACTAACACACCTATGTGTCACACTGTCACAGATTTAGAGCCACAGTTCCAGTGATTCCCCTAATTGACCAAATCTCCCTTGCCAAATCAAAAGAAGAAATCACTCCTAGAATTCTCTAATTCTTCAATTGATGGGAACTCCAGACACCAATGGCTGAGGGGGAAAAAAAGTTAACTCACACCAAGTTCCTCTACTTATTACAGACAAAGGGCCAAATCTTGGTCTTGATCTGTGCCAATCGACTTCAAAAGCTGTGACGTTCTTGGATCAGTTCTGCTAAGGTGAGACCCGAATTTGGATCCCCAATAGTTCTGGAGTATTTCATCCTGGCAGCCTCATTAACATCAGGCTCCTGGGACTGCAACCAACTCAGGGTTATTCAGTCCATTTGAGGTTCACACCTGGAAGGTAAGTTTCTTTAAAAGTCATCACTAAAAAGAGGTTAGCTGAACAACCACTGCTTGTAGTCAAAATTCACTTTAAAATGCCCTAGCAATACCTTTTAAAGACCACAATATACTAATTTAACTTTGAAACATATTTGAGAGAAATAGGTTATCTGACGGATTTACACCAGCTTACTTCAGGGCATATCCCACCGTATGGCAGATCCCGCTACATTAAAAGTAAAAATTAAGGACAAACTCTATGAGTTGTAAGATTACCCACTACACACACACGAACACATGAACAAAGACTTGCTGCACAGTGGTCTCAGGAGATCCCAGCCTTGCTGACAGGGTCACATACAATATAACATCCCAGGTTCATGCCATATTGTGCTTCTCGGTTCACTTAAAAGAGCAAATTCCATGGCTTTGCTTTCTTCTACATATATACCAAAGGGATAAGTGAGGAACACTTGGGCGCACAGTGTAGCTCATTCAGATGATACTCAATTTCAAGGTATGAGGAAAACCATGAAAATATTAAGTAGTCACAATGCCATTTCCATTCCGATGAAGACATTTATCCATCTCTAGAATACTCCGAATTATTCTTGCCATGCCAGCACCTTTGGTACACACTTCCTGAAGTAGGAAACACTAAATTTTCATAGCCTATGGCATTGGCTTTCACCACCTATGGGATTTTATGCTATGCATGTTAGCAAATTACCAGTTTATCTAATTCCTTAAATGTTCCTCCCTTAAAAAAACAGAACAAAAATTGCTGGAAGAAATGGGAAATGTCAGGCTCTAAATGACATCATCTCAGGCTATGAAGAATAGGGCTTACATGCCCATTTGGGACAAGATGCTCTGGATTACTAGCAAGAAAAGGACTCCATGGGACAGAGCATCAAAACATTCAGCTTTCAGGCAAATATTTTAGATGAAAACATTTAAAATGTATAGGACTTTATCTGGCATGTAGATATATTAGAAGGGTTTCCTTTGATAAAGGATAATGACCCAAGAAGTAATTTTATCAGCAAACTGGAAGCCTGAAGTTACAGTTCCAATCGTCACTGTGTTATTACTAACTCCTGAACCTGCACTCTCAGGCCACCACCACTGTACTTTTGTAGTGGCAAGAGCATGGGTTTTGGAGTCAGGTCTGAGTTTGAATTTTGACTCTACCTATCATTTACCAACTGACTTTGGGCAAAGTACTTAACTTCTCTCAGCCTTAGTTCCCTTTTCTGTAAAAGAGAAAATATCTCAAAGGCTTATTGTGTAGATGATACAATATACACAGAGGGCACATAACAAATGTTAGTTCTCATAAATATTCTTCTGTAACCCAAATCTGCTCACAACTGATTAGAGAACAATATTCTCACTAACAAATGGAGCTTGTTGTTCTCTCAGAAGGAACAAGTTGGTTACAGTCACACACTAAAACCTCCGAAGGCCAAATGAACCTCTGGCCTAAGGTACAGAAATACTGAAGACATGTAATTTGCACCTTTTAGATACTGTCCCAACAGCAAACAGGTGGCCCTCGCTGCCTCTATAAAGCATAGGTCTCTTTCGAGAGAACTTAAACAGAATCTCTTACCCACACCCACCCCACTCTCACCTCCAGTTTCTAAAAGGCTGAGTACCGCGCCCGGTCCACACACTGCTCCCGCTCATACCGGGCCATGTCGTACAGGGAATTCCGCGCGGCTGCTGAAGCCTGAGACAACTCACTCTCTGGCCCATAACCGTAGCCCTCTCCGACTGTGGGGAGCACAGCTGCAGCACGACGCAGTGGACTCCTGTCCCTTCCATAATAGGACGAAGTGGTGGCAGCAGCAGCCATAGCGGCTGAGGTGGCAGCAGCGCCAGAGTTTGGCAACAGGTGTCTGTCGTAGGGATCAACAGAGGTGGAGTTGAGGTGGCTGGTCACTGCCGTGTTTTGGACTTGAGGCAGATGGGACATGGTCTGCTCTGCGTAGTTGTATGCGGAAGCTGCTGCCGCTGCCGCCACCGCCTCGTAAGAGCGAACACGGTAACGCTTATAGTAGTCGAATGCTCCATATGCATCGTTGTAATACACAGATTCCCCGTAGCCCATGGTGTAAGGCGCGCGAACTGCTCCGTACTGTTCGTTATACTGCTCGGTAAAGTCCGCCACTCGACCCGTACGATCTACTGGGCACTCTTTGGACCAGTGCCCCTCCTTCCCGCACCGGTAGCAGCCGCTCTGGTCTCCCATCCCGGGCGCAGTCCGAAGCCGGCTGGTGGACAACTGCACGTGCATTCTTTTGCCTTGAGGAAATAGATGTAAGAAGATTTATTATAACTCACTGGCATTCTTTATCCTCTCCTAAATGAAAGTAAACTAGTTGGCAGAAGACACATACACCTCCTGTGACCCTATTTCAGCAATCCCCTCAAAAAAGTAGTCGAAATGAAGTTTTAATACAGATGACAGCTAGAAAATTGGAGTCCTCAGAGCCAATTTGGGTTCATTTTGTCTACTTAGACCAGCAGTAGAACAGACTCCTTCCTGCTTCTGTCTCCACACTTCCTTTTCCCCCAAACACAAAAACTGAAAAAGTTTCCACTTCTCACTGGTAAGAGTGTTAACTAATTGTAATGATTCAAAACCTGCCAGTACTTCCAAATCAAATATCCAAGAAAACCTCAGTTATGCCAGATTTGGAAGGGATCTTACCCACCTCTCACTGATTGACTCAGGGCCATGTAAGGCCTGAGCATTTACCATAGTTTAAGAACCGCAGCAATCTTTTGTCCGTCTGGTTTCCCCCAGCAGTTTTTGCAGGTGTCATCAGAAGGCTCCCTACGTTGGGTACACCAATCAACCCTGGCTCATCATCTGCTTCATCTCCAGTGCCTCTGGAAGTTATAAGACGCTCCAGATTTCAACCCACCCCCACTGTTTTCCCACAAAGGTGAATTCATGCTTACTGTGCAAAAGAAAACGACTTGTCCAAGGTCTCTCAACAGCAAGTATTAGAAAGATCTTGAAATAGTATGGGTTACTAAAGGACAATGTGTTTCCATGTAATGGAATGATGAGCATTTCATCCTACCAGGTAGCTTAAAATCCTTTGTAGGGCCGGGCGTGATGGCTCATGCCTGTAATCCTAGCTCTCTGGGAGGCCGAGGCAGGCGGATTGTTTGAGCTCAGGAGTTCGAAACCAGCCTGAGCAAGAGCGAGACCCCGTCTCTACTAAAAATTAGAAAGAAATTAATTGGACAACTAAAAA
>CAUYSK010010110.1:0-24659 GCA_963575035.1 Avahi laniger | reverse complement strand
GAATGTTTATAGCAGCACAATTCACAATTGCAAAGATGTGGAAACAACCCAAGTGTCCATCAATACATGAGTGGATTAATAAAATGTGGTATATGTATACCATGGAGTACTATTCAGCTTTAAGAAACAATGATGATATAGCACCTCTTATATACTCCTGGATAGAGCTGGAATGCATTCTACTAAGTGAAGTATCTTCTTTTTTTATTGTTCTTCAGTTATGACTACCAATGATTATAATCTATTTAAAATTTTTATTTATTCGTTTTTGTCTTATCCTACTAGAATATCAGCTCTGTGTGCGTAGGGACTTTGTCTTTTTTAGTAATTGCTTTTATGTTAGTATCAAAAACAGTGCCTAAGTGGGTAACATGCCTGTAGTCTTGGAAGGCTGATGCAAGAGGATCACTTGAGCCCCGATGTTTGAATCCAACCTGGGCAATATAATAGAGATGAACAACCCCATTTCTTTTAACAATAAATGTATTAATTAATTTAAAAAATAAAAACAATTCCTGGAGCATAAAAGACATTTAAAAAGAATTAAAAGGTTGGGATGTGGTGGCTCATACCTGTTATACTAGCACTTTGGGAGGCCAAGGCAGGAGGATTGCTTGAGGCCAGGAATTGGAGCCCAGCCTGGGCAATGTAGAGAGACACCATCTCTATAAAAAAAAATTTTTAAAATTAGCCAGGTGTGATGGTGGGCATCCGAAGTCCTAGCCACTTGGGAAGCTGAGACAGGAGGATCCTGGGAGCCCAGGAGTTTGAAGCTACAGTGAGCTATGATCTGACCACTGTGCTCCATCCTGGGCAACAAAGGGAGACTCCATCTCTCACAAAAAGCAAAATGTATGAATGATATGGAGCAAGAAAGAATGTATTGTCCTTTTTTCTTACTGGAACAAAGGTAAGAAATTTTCTATAAGCAATCATAGAACATAGAGTTTTACAAAGAACCTATTATAAGTAAAAAGAAACTATTAATTTATAGCAGAATGATAAGAAAACAAAGACTGCTTGAAAGTAAATAAAATTTAATGTTAGTATAAGGTATTCCTAAGGACAAAGATTTTAAGAAATCTATCATTATATTGAAGTGTGACTTTTATAAGTTTGTTTTCAATGATGATTAAACTATCTTTAATGTGCTTGATGTTTTTGCTAGGCATTCATAAAAAAATAATAGAGCATATATCCTTTCATTCAGGGGTTTGCAGTCTAGAGACAGATGAGAGCAACTATATCATATTTAAATTAATAACATATGTGCTAAAATAGAATCCTGTACTAGAATCTGTGGGAACAAAGAAGGGAAATGCTTTGTAATGTTAAGGGAAAGCTTCAAAAAGGGGGATACGATCAAAATTGAATTTTGATATATGAATACGGATTTGTTGGTTGGTTAGACAAAAGGACAAAAAGGAACAGAAGTGTGAGAAAGAATTTATACAGACTGATCAAAATAGCGTGTGTGCACGTGTGTTTGTGTATGTGTGTTATGTGATAGAATAGCTTGAGACTGCGATAGAGAAAGTTAATAAAAAGACAACCTCCTACAATTTAGTAAGTCATTTTGTTGCTTTTGACAACTTATGATTTGCATCGAAAACTATCATAGGTAATTTTTTATTGAGGATATATAAATAATACACTAACTAAAAATTTCAAATACATGCATATTTGAATTTATCAGTCTGATTTTGTCGTCGTCTTATATGAAATCAAGGTAGAGTTCTGTTCCAAATCTCTCAGAGACACATTGATATAATTGGGGAAGTTTGTATCTCACAATTTAGGAACATACATTTCAATAAACCTTTTTTGTTGGATCAAATGAAAGACATTGGAAATATAGTAAAGGTCATATAACATTATGAGGAAGTTAGACACAGAGTGAGAGGCAGTGGTCCAAAAGATATTTATTTTTAAAGGCTTAAGATATAAGTGATAGGAAAGGACAACGTGAAACTTAGTAAGTTATTTGATCAAAATAAATTGATCAGAATGATAATTTATAATCTCTATGACTTAGGGGTATGTTTAACACTAAAACATTCTTAGAAATAAAAATTTTAAAAAGCAGTGCCTTGCTGAAAATATGAAAAAATGCATGATAGATACCTAAAACTCACATAATTAACATTTTAAAGAATACTTTAAGCCCATTTATAGTTTTATTTTGAGAGTGAAAAATATTGAATAGTTTGGTGGGCAAAACAATTTCATCACTATTGGAGATTAATTTTCACTTCGTTAATCAGAGAAAGGGATTTAAAGTTTGCAGTCCTTAAGGTATCTGGGTAGATTTTTAAGCAACACAAAGATCACAGGAGAAGCCTTGTGTTTCACAAATACCTTTATTGGTGGAAGATTTTTTTTTTTTTTAAGTGCTATCCTGCCAGGGGAAAAATAATTCCTATCCAACTATTGACTACAACCTCCCACGATGACCAAGATTACTTTTGATTGATACTTTGAAGAGGAAAGGCTGGATTTCTTTTTCTTTTTTTTTCTCTTTCTCTCTTTTTTTTTCTTTTTTTTTTTAGAGATAAAGTCTTGCTTTAACACCCAGGCTAGAGTTCAGTGGGTGATCACAGCTCACTGTAGCCTGGAATTCCTGGGCTCAAATGATCCAATCCTCTCACCTCAGCCTCCTCCTGAGTAGCTGAGACTACAGATGCCTGTGGCTAATTTTTCTTGTTTTTTGTAGAGATAAGGTCTGTTATGTTGCCAGGCTGGTCTCTAACTCCTGGCCTCAGGCACTCCTCCCAGCTTGGCCACCCAAAGTAATGGGATTACAGGCCTGAGCCAGTGCACCCAGCCAGGGAAGGTTAGATTTCTAACAGTAATTTGTGATTTTCAGTTCCGTTCCCCATACTGTAAAATTTGACTAACAAAATAAAAAAAAAATGAAGCTTTTATGTTATAAACATATTATGTAATCTCTTAATTTGGGACTCAAAATCAGAAATGTTATTAATTTGAATTGATTATTATACATGCTCCTATAATTTTTGATTTCTTCTCAAATTCTTATATTTATGATCCATTGAACATTGCCTGTATTTATTACATTTTATGAAAATCTGGACTACAGTAGGAGAGGTACTTTCATAGGCATAGGATTGAGTAGTTCTGATTCCTGAAGGGATTTGGTCACAAAATGCAGATGGTCCGCATTGTTCCTTAGAATGGTATTTTCCCCATATTTTAAATATGTGAAAATACAAGCTTACATATAAATTTAGCGTAGCACTTTTATTTAATATTTTTATCAATTTTGATGTATATATTATTCAAGACAAATGCTGGCCTTCAGAATTTTTAGTGATTTGAGTACGTTCATAATTTCCTTTTTTCTTCTCTTTTCTTTTTAACCTTTTTCTCTACTGCACATTTCGTTGAGCTTGGAAATCCAAAACCACTTACTTTCTCTAAGCTTTTCATAAACAGTGTCTCTCTAGGTCTCTAATTCCTTTCATTATTTTTGGTGTTCACTGACTGGTTCATCCATCTTTCCCCCCCCAAAAAAAAATTACTGTGAGACTTCCTGTAAGGCCAGCACCTCTGCTGCTCAGTCAGAAAGAACCTTTCCTGTCAAAACTACTCCACGTGTATAGACCAGTAAGACAAGAAGCAGCAAAGAATTCAAACAGCATCTTTGCTGTTTGACCCCCAAATCAGGTCACTTCAATATTTCTTGTATAATAGGACTTTACTGTCTCTTGAACTCTGAATCTTATTGGCTTATCTTGATTTCTGATGACATAGCGAATCTTTTTTTTTCCCCCTAAACAAAAATGTGGACCTAGTCTCTGTTACCATTTGTTAAAAATCCTACTTGGCTATCTATCTCTTTCCATTATCTACCTAGAATCTCTGATTGCTCTGTTGCAGTGAAATTGGAACGTGTGTACTTGTAAATTCAGCTCAACAAACATTGGTTGGATATCTACTATTTAAAATTATTTAATACTTGGCTGGGTATTAGTGTGTCAGTGTCAATAAGACATCTGCTTGACTTTGAGAAGTCTGATAAGGGGTGGTCATATCAATAGATAATTTCAGCCTAATATTGTAAGCCCTGGAATTGAGGTGTAATCAGGGTCTATTGGAATCCAGAAAGGGATTCTTAGACTGATCTTGAAATTGAGTTACCGTTTCCTGAAGAAGATGCTGTCCTGAAAAATAAGCAATGTAGAAAGGTTTTCTAATAGCAGAAGCCCAGAGATATGAAACAGACTGAATGTGAGGAAAACTGTGTTTTATATTTTTATTTAGTAAAAATGGTCAGATTATTTTTAATAAATTGTTTCCAAATGGTAGTTACTTTATTATCTTCGTGAATTTTAATCAGACAAACCAAGATAGTATGCAAAATTACTATAGCAGTTACCTGTTTTTATTTAACAAGTTGCCCCAAAACTTGGAGTCTTAAAGTACTAAACATTTATCATATTCATAAATCTCTTGCTCAATTGCGTGACTCTTCCAATCCTGTTAGGCTGAGGCTGATGGACCAAGTGGTAACACCCACATTTGTAGTGGCTGGCAGTGATTTGTTTGGATGGGGGAGAGAGGACACTCAGATAACAGTGCTTATCTTAGCTTTACTTGATCTCTGATTCTCCGGCATAACAGTCCAGTTGGTCTCAAGGTTCCAAAGAGAAGCAAACAAGAGCAAGGCCCAACGTGCAAGCAATTTTCAAATCTTTGCTTGAGTCACATTTTAAAAATGAACTATTAGCCAAAGCAAGTCACACAGCCCACCGGTATAGAAAACAAGTCACAGAGACAATTTATAGAGAAAGAAACAATACCTTTAAGGGAATGGTTGCAAATTCACATTGCAAACAAAGGACATACATAATAGAAAGAGAGGGATAATCTGTGACTATTTTAGCAATCTTTAAGTCATCGCATAGACTTTATAAATTTTACCATGATTTAATTCTATTTTCTGCCTTCATCATATTATTTTCACATTGAAAACCACATTCCAATTTACTATGCGGTAATTATTAGTTGTAAATTTGAAACAAGAAGAGCCAATCTATTTTTTGTTTGCTTTCGTTACTACTAATTGAGGACATTAGCCTCCCAACAGATCTCCTTTGTTCTTTCTACTTGACCTTTTTTATTGTAATCCTCCGTGAAAAACTTTCCCTGAGTACTTGTTTTGTTTTTCTAGTTTTAATTTATTAACTGATAAGAACTAAAAGGCAAGAAAATTGTTTCCTTTAGAAGGAGATGTTGATTTTTTAAAAGAAATTTCTGTGCTACTTAATATCTACATTTAAATGTTCTATTTTTGTTTGGTGGCTTTATTGATAGGCATTTGCAGAATATGATATACATACATATTTTATATATATATATGTATATATGGGGAGAGACAGAGAGACAGAGAGAATCATGCTTTGGGATTGATAGCAACTTTTATGATATTTTTGATTCAGTTTTTACCTGGTGTTCAAAATACTCCTGGCTAATAACTGAAACTCACAAGGTGGTTCATTGCTACTTTCTGGTCACCAGGGTGCCATTCAGAGCAGAGCCACTGAAGCCACTGTAGTTCACACTTGAAAGTTCTAGGAGCGGAAACCTATCCCATATTTTTCTTTCTTTGTTCAATCAAGCTATACCAACTGTTTCAAGAGGAGCATAGTCTACCAAAGGACTTTATGTTCTGGAGGACGCACGTTTAATTTCTGGAGGTTACTACTGACTGAGCAAAAATGTGTGGCTTCTCATTCTTGTGAGAGCAAATAGTTAAAATCTCATCTACATCAAGTTGCTGTTGGAAACTCCTTGTTGGAGTTTTTAACAAGTAAACAGTAGAATTACAAATGAAAAATATTTAAATCATATTCTTAGGTAATTTAGGATACTTCTATATTTTAAGAAGGCTGGCTTTATGCTTTTTTCTTAAAAAAAATTGGGGGCGTTCTTTAACAATACAGAAAAATACAATTGAGAACTTCCCAGTAAATATAGCAGATTTAACTCATACAACTAATTGCTCTGCCTTCTGAAACCCTTACTGAAATGACAGTGAAAAGAGATACTTAAGACAGAAATCTACCACAATGGAAAGAATGAGAGAGGAGACGATAGCTGGACAACTTTGGAAGCCAGAAAGTAGATGAATGAGTGGTAACTAAATTGAGGATACCTGAAAAATTCCAATTCTAAATTGACATTGAGGAAAGCTTAAAACCAAACCCACCTAGATGTCTAAGGGAATGATGGTGGAGGTGGAAAATAAAATAAAGCTATTTAATAAGTCAGTCTTCCAAAGAAGCCCAGGTACTCGAATCTACACTGGTGTCTCCTGTGTGCCTGTCATTCTCTTTCCTTCAACTCTTATGCAAGAGTAGACAGAGAAACGGTTTAGCTGACTTTTCTACTCTTGTATTTAGTATATGCAATGTAAATTGGCACTTCTGTTAAGATAATTTCTATATCACAAATAGATTTTATGATTATGATTTTATGGTTTTTTTTTCCTATTTTTCTTTTTTGTTTTAAATTTTGTTTTACACAATAAAGTCTCTTTAGAAGACTTACCTCATTAAAGGAGTACATATTGATAATGAACAGTCTTATGGCTTTAATTTTGATTAGTCCTTTGTTATTTTTTTTTTAAACATTTCTTTTTTTCCTAGTTGCTTCTTTATCTATTAAATATATCCCTTCTTAATTATATAATTTATTTTAATAGTATACATGGACTGAAGCCTGAATATTGCAATGAAATTATCACAGGTAAAATTTTCATCTAGAGTTTAAGCAGTAACAATGATGATAAACATATGGTTATAATTGATAATTTCTAAGAAAGATATTGTTAGGTCCCCCTCCTATAGATAGTTGACCTCAAGATACAGTGTCCTTGCTGGAAATTTCTTAGTGTTTTTATAGTTATGAGAGTACTTTACATGATAAATTGGTAAAATCTGAATGGAAAAGGGAATTTTATTAATTTTGCATTTTTTATTTAAAATCTTCAGCATTAAGATATCATATGTTAGCCCTTTGATCCTCTTCCCTCACCTTTTGCCAAAATATATGCTCTTAATATTAATGAAAATCTTTTTAAGCATATTAACTGCTCTCGGTATAAGCCTTTTTATGCTCAGTGATGCTTAGTTAATTCTTCCAAACAGCTAATTTTCGTTTTACTTACAGTCAACAGGACAGCAAACTAATTAATTGGAGTAAAACAAGACAATTTTTAGTTTTTTTTCTTTCATTTGTGGTTTTAAATTTTGCCGTGAAATTGAGAACTAAAAGAAGAAAAAATAGTTACATCTCTTCTTTCCTGCCTTAAAGAAAGAAAAAGCCAATTAATCTCTACCTTCAGAATTTATTCAAGTGAAGACTAAGGGTAGAAGAAATTGCTGTTTTCATCTATGTCTGTACTTGTAAGCACAATTTTAGTCAGACAATTAGACTGTAGTAATTATTTGTCAAGAGGCTGTCTGCATAGCTGTGGCCGTTTTGGTACGTTTATGTCAAACTTGTGTTTCTTTCAGTGTTTCCTGAGAGTGTAAAGAACCAAGTTAGAGGCATGTGTACAAAATAAAGAAAACTTTTGAGCTGAATTTCTCTTAAACATTTCAAAAAAAGTAGTCTTTTAAAGTAAAGTTACATACAACCATTGACCTGGCATCAGGGAGCCAAATCTCTTCATTTTCATTTAAAACGTTCTGTAAATCCTTCTGTATTCAGAGTAAAATCCTACTATATGCACATTATTCTGTTAAAATGAGAGAATGCTAATTCATACCAATATTGGCTTTATGGCTGTCGGATTAAACAAAAACGTCCATATAATTCTCTCGCTGGGTGTTACAAAAGACATATTTCCAACAATGAGAGGATAGAGTGGAAAAACCTTCTTTAAATTAACATTCTCATCATTGCCTCCTATTTTCCCAAACCTTTTCTGCTAATTCAGTCTGATACATTAGGATATATTTTTATACATGTGGTGGGATAATAAGAATTAAAATAACACTAAGAAAAAGGAGGAGAAAGGGGGAAGAGGAGGGAGGAAGAGAAGACGACAATAGATATAATGAGAGAGAAGAAAAAGAATAGTTAACATTTATTAAATATTTGCTGTGTGCCAGGCATTTGCGCGTGTGTTTTATGTGAATTATCTCATCCAATCTTCATAACACTGGGTAGATGGCAATGTTGTTTCCATTTTAAAAACGAGGAACGTGGATCTGAGAGAATTTAAGTATTTTTCTCAAAGTCACATAGCTCGTAAGCAATGGAGTTCAGATTGAATTCAAGGCAAGAACTCAACTGTAGCCATAACATTTTACTTCCTCCTCCTCCTCAATGCCAAGTTTAGTCATATCATAAAGTAACTATTATGTCATTCTATTTAGGAAAAAAATTGAGCAAACAGTGAGAAAACTACCTGTTCAGTCTCCAGTTTTTTTCATCTCTGAAGGAAAAAATACTGGAAAAAATGCATGTTCCAGAGGTCATGTTAACAGGCTAGTGAACAGGAAATGGTTTAAAAGCTCTCTAACATGAAATCGTTTGCCCTTTTAACCTAGTACTAATCTTTCCCAAAATGGCCTGGAATAACATTTCTGCAATTTGAGGCAATGACCCAGGCTCACTGACTTTAAGTCTTATTCTATTCTTGCTCCCCTCTTGCATTTGATCTTTGACACATCTTGTTCCCTAACTTAAGGTCTCAGTTCAGTTTATCCCTTCACACTTTCTGGATAATGTCAGTCCTTGCTCAGTAATGTCTTGATTTTCCATGAGACCATCCTGATCAGTGTGCTTGGGTCCTTGCAAAAGTGGGCAAGACAAAAGGTAACTTTAACTCTCTTTTTTTCTTAAAAGAAAATCTTTGTTCAAGCAGAGCAGTATAGTCACAGCTCTATAGTTTAAAAAAGATTTTGATATGAATGAATTGATAGCATAAAATACCATATCATCTTCTTTTATGAAGTTTGAATTTTAGGATGCAGTCCTTTCAAAAATACTCCTATTTAAATTTCTCTAAGATAAAACACATTTTATCTTTCAGGAACTGATCCAGTCTCTTCTATCGTTACCTGTAATTACCAGTAACTGGTATTCAATTTGTCCCTGATCTTAATACTGTTAGCAGATATGTACTACATTCTTCATACGTGTCTTCCACTATGCTAAGTGATAGAGGGGGTCTGTACTGAGGAAGACAAACATTCAAATAATAACCCTAAGAGGTATATTATTAGTCTGATAGAAGTTCTCTGAAGGATAAGAGCACCGTTCTATAAGAGTGTCTAACAAAGGAATCTGACCTAGTCTGGGGTGTTGGTGGCAGTGGGCATCATGGGTTATCACCCTATAAGGGACATCAACTAAATGAAACACAGAAGAAGGGTCAGGAGGTGCATGGAGGTGGGACGGAAATAGTGTTGCAAGAAGAGGAATCAGTTTCGCCAAAGGCTACACTTAAAAACTACATTTACAGTGTGTGAGTCAACACACAGCAAAGCTAGAACTACAGGAATATCCCAGATTATGCAAAGTCTTACTGTCTACATTATAGCATTTTATTTTAAGCCTAAACAATAAAGATCTGTTGACTATATCTAAACAGGTTTGCAAAATGGCCCATTAGATGTGCATTTTGAAAAGATACGGCTTTAGAGTGGATTTTGAGGGGCCAGAATGGATATCCGCATTGGAACCAGCGAACAGCTCTTGTAGGTTATTAGAATCTAAGGGAGGTCTGATGGCAGTTAGACAAGAAGAGATGAATGGCATACAGGATACGAGGCCATGACATATGAAGATGACTCCTGAGTTATTTATTTATTTATTTTTGGCTTGTATTACTAGATAGATAATAGTAAGGAAGGAAGAACTGGAAGAACAGATTTGAGCAAAAGATTCATTCAGCAAGTAGTTATTGAGTGCCTACTCAAGCCCTTCCCAACCTGAGTTGCTTGAAAGAATGAAGCCCTAAATGCCTCCTAAGGTATTTCTTGTATGTAATGAATTACTTCTTTCGTATGTATCCGGGACGATACCAGTCTTGTAATTCTTGAAAGAATTGGGAATATAGTCCATCAAGGCATGTTATGTAGGGTATAGTTATTTTGTGGACCCTGTTGAGAAAGGCTGGCTTATGCCATGCCAGACACTATTCTACCTCTGCCTTGAGTCTAATGAACATGAGGTATCTTTATGAATTCAAAGAGAAGAAAAATCATTCTCATGACAAAATTAACAATATAATTTTATTTAACAGTTAAACTGTTCCCAAAGCAGCTTACGTATTTTGTTATATATAGTTAATAAATCTATTTTAAAAGCTTATGAATCAATTTAAAATTTATACTATTATAGAAGATGTGTGTCATTACTGTATCCTTCTCAGACTCTTTAGAGATAAATTTTTTTGCCTTTCATTAAAAAATGCAGATGCTGCATATTTGCAATTTATTTCTGAGACATGGATAGCTTTTTTTTTTTGTTCGAAGTAGGGAACCAGAAATTATTTTGAAAAATTACCTGGGTGGTGGTATTGACCCAAAAAGAGCCGTAAATGTAGAAAGTGAAATGTAGCAAATGAAGCAATGCCACGTGAACTTTGAACCTTGGATGTAATTACATTAAAGTATCGTTTTTCATCCAGTCGAGTCATTCAGCAATTATTTATATAGTGCTTGGTGTGTGCCAAGCAGTGTTCCTGGCACTGGGATAAAGCAGAGAACAAACCAGATAATGTATATATGTTTGTGGTAGGGTAGGCCAGGTTGCTGTTTATATAAAGGTGTTCAGAAAAATCCAGTCATAAACATAATTGGTAGTATTTGTTTTAAAAAGTACATGGACTTAGTTTATAAATGTTAGATACATTTATGCTAATTTTTTACTTTTTTGGACAATGATCTTAAGCGTTAGAATAAAACATATATACATACATACATACATATACATGCATACCAACTATTAAGAACTCTAAGTGTTTATAGAATAAGTTAAATGCCATTATATTTTCTTAACATTTTACAGCTTAGAATATATATTCACATGGCTTTTTATTTGATCTTTATATGAAATGAGAAAACTATGGATAAAGATATTAAGTAATTTCTCACTTAAAAATCTACAAGAATAAAAACTTATTTTTTACATGATTTAATGATTTATTTTAGTTGGAAATACTTGCTATGATAGTGATTCAATGAATGTTTTAAGTAGAGTTACCTTTGTCTATGTGTGTCTTCAGTTCTTTTTCTCTAAATATCCATTTATTTGGATTAAACCGCTTATTATCAGGTATTCATATTTTATATAATTCATAATTCAGCCCATTTCTTCAAACACAAAAGCTAGGTAAGAATCAAGTTGAAGTCGTTCACTGTATGCTGTTTATATTCTCCTTAAATGTTTTTAAAAGATAATTTTGTTTTCTTTTTTGATCTCCGGTTTAATGTCCTGTCAGTATGGCAAGGATGATGTGATGGAATTTCTCAAGAGGGATCAAGAAGAGCAAAATAATCATTAATTAAAAATTTAATTTCAGGACCAAGGATACATTTCCTAATTTATGCTTATAAATCCCTTCTTTTATAATTCTATTGTATATTACACTTTATGAAAGAAAATTCCGGAAGAAGTTTGGTGCTAATGAAAGAATGCAGGTTTTAAAATGATATAGACCTAAGTTAAATAATAATTTTTAGTTAATGGTGAAATTACCTGTACATAATCTTCCTGATTTTTGCTATCTTAATCTTGAAAAGGAAAAAATAATATTAAATATACATATTTTTATGAAAATTAAATGAAATGTCATGTACTACTCAACCCTGCGATGCATCTGACATAGACATACTGCACAATTGTATTGCCTTTTGACTTCTCATCCTCAGATTGGATTAGTTGTCTCTCATTGTATTTAACCACCTAAGACAATAACATACTTCATCAGTTCACAATTTTAATCTGGATATGCTGCTTTTCAAAGAACCTAAAATAATCCTATAACCCTCTACCCTTTGTTGCCTCTCATTAATATTTTATTATCAAATATAATTTCTCTCATACATCAAGGAACATTGCATTACTACTGTTCTACAGTATCTTGAATCTTTACTTGACCCTCTATTCATTTTGCCTTATTTAAAATTTCTTTTCCTTTTGTGAAAAGAAAAACTTACCTTTTTAGAAATGTTCATGTATTTTCCTTTACAACTGATACAGTTGTAATTACTGCTAACACATACTACCTCTTACCATATTGGAATGATACTAATAGATTGCATTAAAAAAAGTAGAATAAATGGCAGTATCTGGTTGCTTCAAAGGGGACATTACCCTCCTTAGCCCACCCTACCTGCTTAATTTCCCAATATTTTAAGCTTCTGTTTTTGCATTAAAATTTTTTGAAAAATATGAACACACTGCTTTGAAGATTATGAGTCACTATCATGTTTTGCGTTTAGGTGGGACGGGATTGAGGAGACAAAGGGAGGAGATGCAGAAACAAGGCTATCTAAGTAGAGAGCAAACCTCAGTAACAAGGACTCTCAGGCCAAATCGGTGCATATTACAGAGTAGCTCTCCTGAGTTAGTTTGATAACAAGGCAGGAAGTGGAGGGGGTACCAGTATAATTATCATAACAATAATGATAATAATAGCCGCCAATACTTACATAACGTGGCTATGTGCAAAGTTTGCTATTAATTTACCTAATTGTGTAACAACCCTTATATATAAATACATTTAATGTCTCATTTATAGTAGGAGAAGACTGGCACAGAGAGATTAAATAACTTGGCTGAAAATCACACAGCTAAGTGACGAAGCCTGGAGACAAATCTAAGCAGTCTAATCTCAGAGACTCTCTGCTCTTAACACCTAGCCTACACTGCCAATCTGATCAGCCTTGCTGGTTCTACTTACTACTAGTTGCTACAATGAATTAATGATCAGTAGGATGAAAATAATACATGTTTCAAATTCTTTGATAAAGTATTCACTTTCAAAGAAAGGAGCTGTTGGAGAATAATGGGCATTTATTATGTGGTTTACCCATGACTGACTTCATTAAGCAATTTCATTTAACATTATTCATCTTACTAATGATGAGTTTAATTTAATTATAAATTAAGGATACAAGTCTAAATCACAGTTTGACATATTAACCTCCCTACTTAGAAAGTTCTGATATGGTACCCTAGCGTGAAAGATGGTTGGTCCTTTTCTCTTGCAGAAAAGATGATTCTTTCCCTTTTTTTTTTTTTTTCTTTTTTGAGTTTTGAGGGCAGTGTTCATTTCTCAAGGAAATGGCTGTAAAGATATTAGGAACTGCTTTGCCAAAACTCAACTTTTTCTACTTCAAAATATCGCTTAGGGACAGTACTGTTTAAGAATCTTAGCATTAAATAAAATTGGTCTTTGTTCTCAGTGGTAGTATATAAAACCCTCAGAGACTAAGCGCTTCCACAGAAGGGTAGTGGTGCTTTCTGTTTACATAGCACCTATTTCTACAAAGCAAATACAACTGTGCTTGCTTGAGAGTGTCCCGTCTCTGGAAAGTGAGATCTTGCTGAAGCACTAGGCTTACAAATCCATGCTGAGGATTCAAGTGAGACTTTGGTGAGAATGATATGCTTCGCAGATGAGCAAAGTGAGAATTAGTGAAATTTAACTTGTATAGATGGAGACTCTTTGGGAACCTCTTTGGCTTAAAAGTACTATGGAGATAGAAAAGATTTATTTTCATTTTCTGAGAGCACAACTTGTAACATGCACAGATGATCGATGCTGACTGACACCACTACAAATTAGTAGGGGGAATGTTTATCTTCATGGTGATGTAATGAGATTATTTATGTTCCCATCATTACTTTGTGGACATGTATTTTTAGTTGAACAACAAAATCTTTTCATCTTGTTTATTCGGGGCCATCAATTATTAGTATCTCAAGTTGCACTATATGTTTTTTCTCTGTTTTTAAAGAAGTCCAAGTAATTTGGATTCATCCAAAAATTATAATGCCGACTGCCAGAATCAAAGTCATTTCAGTGAATATGTGTCCTCATTGTATCCATGTGTTGGCATGATATCTATAAAGACTAATTCTAATTAATTCTGTCTAAGCATTCTAAATTTCCCATCAAGTACTATACTAAGTCATTGACAGAATTCCTGCCAATCTTTGGGCAAATGCCTCCAAGACTACCATTTTCAAGACCCAAAAGTGAGAGCAATATAACAGATCTCTTCATCTATGTATTTTGCATACCCACCTTGTTTAAATGTGAAAAACTACTCCTATGAAATCAAGACTTCAAGATTATTATAGTTTTCTTGGATTTTGGTGCACTGTATAGATCGCAGCAGTATATTACCCAATTTTCTGAACTGAATTGGGCATGACATTCTTATAGTGTTTATACACACATGTAATATTTCAGCCACACTAACTTTCTAACTAATGTTTCTTAAAAGAAGGAATTTTTTCACTATTGACACTATCCAAATTTCACATATGTAATTTATTCATGTCATTTTGATTTTAATAAGTCTTTTTATTGCAAGTAATAACTCAGTAAAAAAATAGCTTGATTGAAAAAGAAAAATTTTTGCAAGAACGTTGTGTTGTCAGCTGAGTTCATGTTGTCCTGGGACAGAGAACTGTAGAAACATCAGAGACGCAGAGAGCTACGTGTTTTCCCCTCTTCCTCTCGCTCTCCCCTCCTTTTTTTTCCTTATCCCCTTTATAACTCACTCTCTTGTTTTCACTCTGTTTTTCCCATTACTGCTAAAGTGTGCAAATGGCCAAAAAAGTCTCATAGAAATCATGTTTATGTCTCAGCTTAAGAAATCAGCCACAACTCGCTAGCCAAATACCCACGAAAGAAAATATGGATTAGTTATAAATCTCGGTCACAAAGTGGATACATGAATGTGGGCAAAGTGCATATGGAGCTATTTTATGGACAGGGAGATAGATGGTTGTTGTCAAAAAAGAGAAGGACAGATACCTTGAAAGATGTCTGCTTCCATTGTCTTTTAGAGAGTATTGTAGTTTGGTCATTAAGTATTATACTTGAAATCGTGACCATAATTTTTCCTTCACTAAGCCACCTTGCAGGCCGAAATAATTCTGAATGCTAAATAAATACTTACTACGTGATTCAATGAATGCAGCAATGGATTACAGGCACGCCCTAGTGATATCTACATTTACGTTGGTAGTTCCATTATTATCCCATCTCCTAGGCTAACTGTGGCAATTGGCTTTGTTTCTTCTCTCATGATCTTTTACTATACTCTCCAAGGTTTTCTTTTGTTGTTGTTTCTTCATCATGCTTAATGAATTCGCACCTTTCTCCATATTTCCAGAGACTTTACCTAGATCAGCACTTTCTAAATTTTGTTTTATGGAATAGTCATATCCAGTGAGATATGAGTGGATGTTCTGAAAAGAAAATAATGAAAGGTTCCTAAGGTCAAATAAATTTGAGAAAGCTGCATCCTTTATCACCCCTTGGAGATTCACAGTGCACAGCGGTGCTTTGAAAAATTTTACGATAGATAAACTTATGTAATGTTGATTAACCCAGGATTTCCTTAAAGCATCTGACCAAAGAACCCTTTTATCATGGAGTACCTGTCAGTATCTCATGAGACTGGTGTTCTATTGATCAATGATTGGGAAATACACAGGTAGACTATTAGAAAAGATTCCTGTTTTTTCTTTGCTTACTATTGTGCTGAATCTCTCTGTCCCATGCATTGCTATTGAAATAATTATTATAAAATAGCATCATATCATGGGCATACAGAAAGTAGTTACTAAGCCTTTGTTGACTAGATTAACTACCTAGATGAGGAAGAGAATCAGTTTAATTAAAATCAGAAATTATTTACTAAAATGTGACATTTGTTAGTTACCTAAAATAAGCTTGGCCAGGCATGGTGGCTCATGCCAGTAATCCTAGCACTTTGGAAGGCCGTGGTGGGAGGATCATTTGAGGCCAGGAGTTCAAGACCAGCCTGCATAACCAACAAGACCCTGTTTCTACAAAAAAAAAAAAAAAAAGAAAGAAAGAAAGAAAAGAAAAATTAGCTGGGCACGGTAGCTTATGACTGTAGTCCCAGCTACTCAAGAGGCTGAGACAGGAGGATCACTTGAGCCTGGGAGTTGAGGTTACCACGAGCCCTGATGATACCACTACACTCTAGTCTGGGTGACAGAATGAGACCCGCTCTTAAAAGAAAAAGCTCAATTTATTTTCACAAATAACAATCTAACCAGTAGTGTTTTAATTAAAAACTAACACTTATATACTTGTATCAGTGCCCATAAGAGAACCATGAAACAGAGTGTAGAGACAACTGCTTGCAACCTACACGCCTAAAGATGATAATTGATAAGAGGACAAATCAACATTGCTTCTTTCAATTTTATTTACTTCTATCAAATATTGTTGTTTTATTTAAAATGATGAATACCAGGAATTGAGCTTTCCATTTTAAATCGCTACCTAAAAATCATTTATTTTTGCATACTAAACATTTTAAGACTGTAATAATTTGTTCTATGTTAAATAAAATGTATATGTGTGTGTGCGTGTGTGTGTGTGTGTGTGTGTGTGTGTGTATATATATATAGTGAAAGTCACATTCAGAATGAGAATATCTCATTGAGTCTTTAAATCTCCATAAATATTAGCTTGTTCTTTTAAGTTAATGAAAGGAAGCAATAGTCATCATCAAAGCATATATTGTTTAAAAATCAATGAAGGAATTGCCCTCTGTGTCGCTCTTTCCACTTTCATTTTTTCTTCTCCTGCCTGGAAGCTTAGGAAGAGTCTTTGTTCAGCCTTTAGATGTACAGTCTGGTGCCATGCCTGTTAAATCCAAAGCCAATTTGTCTTCCTTCCTTCTTCCTGAAGGTGTAACTTGCTAAAACTGAACCTATCTTGCAGTTTTTGGTTTTGAAGTGTGAATGTTGTTTTAGCACACAGATTTAGGCTTGACATTTTATGTGCAATCTTAACTTTATCTTTTTTGTGTCGCTTTTGTAATGTAAGAATAAAGTGGACAGGGTCTCAGTATTAATGCTAATTGCAGATCACCTCTGAGTTATAGCTCTGTAAGCATATGATTTCACATCTTCTAAAGGCACAGAAAATAAACAAATGTTAGTGTAATGGGAAGTAATAACAGTTTACCAGTCAAGAGTTTCTTATGGAGTCAAACTAACCAGGTTGAAAGTCACCCACAGCAAGCTCTGTGACCTTACCCAGGTCTGTAAGACTCATTTTTCTCATATATAAAGGGCACATCATTAAAGCATCTTCCTTGTAGAGTTTTGCTGAAAGTTAAATGGCATAACACGGGTAATGTTCTTAATATCCTATATGCACTTAGGAAATACTTGATAATTGTTAGCCATGAAAAAAAAAATGGAATGAAAAACCTCAAACTATTAAATAGACAGAGGCCACTAAGACATCAAAACGCACAGCCACGAAGAAAAAAGAGAAATGAAAAGGAATGGAAGCAATTGGGGAAATGAGAAGGGGTAACTAAAAAGTGTGACCAGCTGCTGTTTCTATTTAGGTTGTAGAAAGTTGTAGAAGGAGAACGTCCTTCCCAGCCTAGTGATAAAAGTCAGCCGAATAACCTACAAAATCGATTATTTTAGCTCATCAAAGAGTAAAACTCAAAGAGTAAGTAATTGAATGAATTAAAATTCAAATGTGACCCCTCCGTAGTATATGCATGATCCATAACTACTCTCATTTTTGAAATGAGAATTCTTCATTTAGAATCCCTAGGCGCCCCATACACGAGGGGATATTTATGCGCTCCACATCTCTGATCCATTCATCTTCATTGAGAGCTCGGGAGAAAGATCCGGGCGAGGGCAGGAGAACTGAGAATGCTGAGCCTGCTGTAGTCTGAGTGTGAACAGTGAGAATTCAGAGAATTGTGTCACACTCTGGACCTTACACTGCACAAGTGGCAGAGGCAGGCCGCCTCAGGAGAGGGGGCAGGAAAGCTGAGAGATCCCCTCCTACCTGGGGTGCACATGGCCAAGTCTGGACCTTAAGCTGGGGCGTGAGGCAAGGGCAGTGAGGAGAGCTGAGACTTCTTGCAGCCTACCGAAGTCTGAGGACAGTGGAGAGGCCACAGATACTCTCCGCTGATGTCCCAGTGTCTGTTTTCCATTAGGGAGGAGAGTTGAGAGAGAGAGATATTCCCTAAGTCACAGATGCACAGAGATAAGAACTGAGAGAAATCCCACAGGTACTCTGAGCCTTGCCGGAGTACCAAGAAGTGGCCCTATATCATTGGGACAGGAAAAGGAGAGCTGAGATAGGCGTCTGAGGACAGAGAATGAGAACTAAGGAAAAAAACCTCTAGGCATGGAGGCTGCAAGTCCCACTAAAGAGAAGGTTCTGATGGTGACCTCAAAATTTAAGCCTGCAGTGAAGTAAATTTAATTAAAACAACAACAATGACCAGACTCATTGTCATTCGATTGCTAGGGCTGCCATAACAAAGAACTGCAGGCTGGATAGCTTAAACAGATTATTTTTTTTTCCCTTCTGATTTGAGAGGCTAGAAGTCCAAGGTCAAGCTGTTGGCTGAGCTGGTTTCTTCTGAGGCCTCTCTCCTTGGCTTGTAGGTGGCCGTCTTCTCCTCGTGTCTTAGCGTTGTTTTCCCTACGTGTGTTTCTGTGTTCTTCTTAAAAGAATGCCAGTCATATTTGATTGGGGCCGACCGTAATGACCTCATTTTTCCTTAATTACCTCTTAAAAGACTCCATCTTTAAATATGTCAAGTTCTGAGGTACTGGGAGTTAGGACTTCAACATATGAATTCAAGGGAAAGAGGGTTCAATTCAGCTCATAACGCTTCCGTCAGCTACACACGAGGTTGACTCTTCTGGCTGTACTAATGTGTGCCTTTTCTGTGTGTATATATTATTTATCTCAGTCCTTACTATTTTTTTTAACACACAATGCTCACATTGAATAAAAAAATTACAGTACCCAAAAAAGCAAGAAAATATGACCTTTTGCCAAGAAAGGAGGAAGGAGTCCTCTCTCCACACTCCACAAAAATAATTTTTTAAAAAGAAGGCAAAATGGAGACATTTTCTGAAATTAAAAAAAGCTAAATTTTTCTGTAATATAAGGACCTTATATTACAGAAATGCTAAAAAATGTTTTTTTTAGGCTGAAGGGAAATGATCCTTACCTGGTAATCTTTGAGGTGAAGAATACTTCAAAGAAGCATATGTAAATAAATATAAAAGAACTCTTATTTGTACAAATGTGAATATACCTGTGGATATATGTATGTGAGAATATGTAGTAATAGATAAAGGCAATATACAGGAATGTACATAAATATTTTATATGATAAATATACATATATTATCAGTTTTGTTAAACACATTTGTCTGATTAAAGGAAAAATGACAATACAATGTATTATAGCATATGTAGGAATAACATATAGTAATAAGAGCACAAAGAATGACAGGGTGATAATTGAAAGTATACTATTGTAAGGTTCTTGGGTTTGTCATGAACTAATGGAATAGTTTTTGAAAGTAGACTGTGATATGTTAATGCATATAACAATATACTGAGCCAAAACTAAGATCAGCACAGAAAGACATAGGTTGAATTCTGCCTCCTCCACAACTCATATGTTAAAGTCCCTGGTACCTCAGGACATGATCTTATTAGGAAATAGGGTCACTAAAGATGTAATTAGTTGAGATAAGGTCATACTGGAGTAGAGCAGGCCCCTAATCCAATATGACTGGTGTCCTTATAAAACGGGAAATTTTGGACACAGACATGCACAAACACACAAGTAGAACACTGTGTGAAGATGCAAATAGAGATCAAGGTGATGGAGCAGAAGCCAAGGATGCTGAAAATAGCCAGTACCTCACTAGAAGCTGGGAGAGAGAATAAATCACTGTTGTTTTAGCCACCTAGTGTGGGGTACTTTGTTATAGCAGCTCTGGGAAATTAATGGGCATAAATAAAAAGTCAATAGGGAGGATAAAATGGAATACTAAAAATACTAGATTCATCTATTCCAAAAACAAGGCAGAAAGAAGGAACAGAGTCAAAATGCAGATTGGCTGAGATGAACTCAAACACCTGGATGGTAGACTTATATCCGAACATTACAATATTTGCATGGAATATAAACATCCCAGTTAAAAGGCATACATTGTCAGGCTGGATAATTGTCAGTTTCTGATAAAAATTAATATGCATCAACTTTATGACTCAGTAATTGCAGTCTTAAGTATTTATCTATGAGAGATGAAAGCATATATCTGTATCTACTTGTACAGGAATGGTCATAGTAGCTTTATTGATAATAACCAAAACCAGGAAATAGCCTGTATGTTTACCCGTAGGAGAATGGATAAACCAACTGTGGCCTATTCCTACAACAGACGGTTGCTCACCAATAAAAAGAAAAAAACTACTGTGACATGCAACAAAATGAATGGCTCTCAGAAACATAATGTTGAATGAAAGAAGCCAGATACCACAAAGTAAATGCTGCATCATTTCTTTGTAATTGAAATCAGATGAGTTATGTTTTTTGGGGCCAGTCAAGGGAGGTTGAGTGGAAGGGTATATGAGAGCACTGGGGTAATGAGATATCCTCTACTTCATGGTGGTGTGCGTTAGATGGATCTAGGCATTTGTCAAAACTGATCAAAATACACCGAATATCACTTTATGCATGTAACTTGGAAAAAGTTAAAAATTGCAATAAAAAAGAAACATTTACTTATTCTGGCAAGCAGTCTTAAAATTAGAGCACAGTGTGTCTATCTTTAGTGAACACTATACACCATGTTCTAATCTTCTGTTACACTGCTACTAATACTGCAAACATTTCGTATTCAAGTTTATATTGTGAGTTCCAGTTTACAAAGTATTCTACAGACATTATGTTTTATTTAGGCTTCAGAATTACTCAAAGTTAAACAGGGATGGCTCAGTGTGATTATCCCTGTTCTACAGAGGAGATAATGTTCCTCATGTTTATCCAGAATTGATGAGGTGATCAATGGCCAAAGCACATTTTAAATGACAATTTTTTGACTCTGACTCACTATAGTAAATTTCTTGTGCTAAAAACTCAATTGTATATAAATTTAGTTCCTCTCACTTTCCTGTTCGCTTAAGTTGCTTGCTCTGCTGTCTCATTTCTGTGTAGTAGTTCATTTTTAGCATTAGAAGACATAAGGCTTGATGGCCTGTTGAACTGGCCACATATACATAAGCCAGTCAATACTGTACTCCTGTGTCCATGAACAAAACCTGGGTACCAAAAGAAGCCAGGAGACCAATGACAATAGAAATTATTTCCCATGTGAGTACAGTAGGTTCAGAAGTGGAAGAAGTGACAATTCAAAGTGTCTTTGTACTCTAAATTAGAAAACCCACTTTTTAAAAACCATGTTTTTCTGCTCACTCCCTTTCTCTTGCCACCCCAAGGATATTAGGTGCTTTGCAATGATTATTAAAAGATCTTAGGTCGCTGAGACCTTTGGTCTTTATAACTTTCTTAGGTGTAAATCATGGCTTTGGAATGATGTTTGATGTAGTGTGTGAATAATGTCATATATTAAAAGATAAAGTAATCATATACAAAATTTGAAAAAGGATTAGAAACACTATCTTCTGAACTAGAATTGTGCCTTGCTGTTGTATTCTGAAATTGGTTATCAAAACACACACTGCATACTTAGAAAGAACATTTCAACAGTTACACTTATAGGAAAGGGTGAATATAAATTAAACATCCTCTGGAAAATAGATTTATCATCAAAAATAATACTGAATCATTAAGAGAGTTTATTTAACTCAATAAAATATAGTTTCTGCTGAAGACTTTACTGAAGCAACTATAAGCTGAACTAGCACAGAGATCATAGCATCTCATTAAGGTTTTTAAAATTGTAGTCTTAGTAGGTTAAATTAACGAGAATAAATTCGCATTTTTCTCATTCAGATGTATGTGTTAATAACTATAATTTTTAAGCTTCAGTCATATAGCACATATTAAATTCTAATTAATATTGACCATGTCTTCTAATAATTTTAGTATTTAGATTTCTACTTAGTCTTTCATGTTACAAGTTACACGGAAAAATAATTGAGACTGCCTATATTTGACAGAGGCTAACTAATACTCACATTCATTAGAGAAGAGTGGGATTGTCTGAATAAATTGCTTCTGACAGCTGGAACTTGGGGAGCAGTAAAGAGTATAATATCCTTATTGCCCTAAGCAAAAAGTGATCAGAATAGTTAACACCTCTTTTTACTTTCAGCAACCTGACTACTTAGAATCATTTAAACCGCTGTGACCAAAAGATCAGATTAGAGCATGATGTTCCCACCAGCCAAAGCTGTTCAGCAAGCAGGATATGGCAAGAGGAAATAATCGAATATGTCTTCATATTGAGTAGGAAAAAAGCAAGAAAAAGTAACTAAATACAAACACCAGGTTTGTAACAGGCACCGTCTTGTGAGTTACATAGCAGATCATTCTGCCTCTGACAAGAGTCACTGGAGACTACATTTGCCCTCTATAGTGTTAAGTAAAAAGTTTAATGGTGGCCCACAGAGATGTCTCTGTTTACATATTGAGCCTTATTTCCTTTTTTAGGACCAAGAGTCCCATTATGTGGGATTTTGTGAGAAAATCCCTGTTCACTCTGCTCTCCCAGTATACAATCTTATAGTTGTGACACATTATAATCAGCCTTTTTGACTTATTTATCCATTTCTCTCTTCTCTGTGGAATGACTCTATGAGGGTGCATACTATGTTTTATTAATTTGTGTGTCAGTGATCGCTGGCTCAGGATCTGACACATATTAGACACTTAATAGGTATTTTTTATTTGTATATAACACTTTTAATTATGAAAATTATATTAAATTTGACCTGTCAGTGCTTAGAAAATTAGATGACTTTAAATTCTTTACATATTCAGCATGTCTCATTGTTATTTTTGAGTTCTGCTTGGATTGGCTCTTTCGTTTTGTGTTTTTAACAAAAATAGTTTATCTAGTATAAGTTTATTTTCCCTTCTGAATTAACCAGAGTTTGAGAGAACCAAGATTATGTTTAATATCCTTCCTAGTACTCAGTGTTTGGGGTGGATTGATACATCTTTCAGAGTTTTTAAGGAGCTGATTTAAAATCATTGACACACATGATTTCCACTTCAACCTTTTATTTTTCCTAAATAATATTGAGAGGGAGACAAAATACTACGGTCATAAAAGGATTTAAAGTCAGATAAAGTTGGCTTCAAATAAAGTTCCTGCTAACCTCATTTTACCCATTTCCTTTGTCAAAAGTTATGGGTAAGAATAATAATACTTACCTTATGTAGTTATTTTGATATGAAATTTTGATGATTACATATTGTAATGCCTGGAAAATATTTGGCACAATGCTTGTTGCATAATAAATAAAAAATGAATGCTATTCTTTGTTACAGTTTTAATCTCTGTCAAATACTGAAATGAGTGAATACAGAATTGTTAACTCTCACAATAATACTTTTTTTCATTATAGAAGAAAATTTTTATTCTGCGTAGTCTTTTACGTTTCATTTTTAATTATGGGTACAGAATAGTTATGTATATTTATAAGGTACATATGATGTTTTGATATAGGCATAGAATGTGTAATAATCAAATTCATCACCTCATGCATTTATTATTTCTTGATATTAGGAACCTTTCAATCCTAATCTTTTCATGATTTTGAAGTATACATATTGTTGACTGTAGTCACTTTATTCTGCTGTCAGATATTGTTAATCCTATTCTATTTAACTGCCTAGCTATATTTTTGCATCTATCAACCATCTCCACTTACCCACTCTCTCTCAGCCTCTGATGATCCTCATTCTCTTCTGTATCTCCATACGATCAATCGATTTAATATTTAGCTCCCATATATAAGCGAGAACATGCAAAATTTGTCTTTCTGTGCTTGGCTTGTTTCACTTAACATAATGTTCTCCAGTTACATCCATGTTGTTGTAAATGTCAGCATTTCCTTGTTTTTATGGCTGAATGATATTCCATTGTGTGCATGTACTACATTTTCTTTATCCATTCATCCATTTATGGACACTTAGCTGAATTCTAAATCTTGGCTATTGTGAACAGTGCTGCAATAAACCTGGGAGTGCAGGTATCTTTTCGATATGCTGATTTCTTTTTTCAGGGGGATATATAACTAGCAGTGGCATTGCTGGATCATATGGCGATATTCTACTTTTAGTTTTTTGAGGAGGCTCTAGATTGTTTTCCACAGTGGTTGCACTAATTTACATTCCAAAAAAAGAGTATATGTAGATTTCCCTTTCTCCACATCTTCACTAGCATTCAATATTGCCTTTTTGATAAAAAGCCGTGTGAATTGGGGTAAGATTGTATCTCATCGTAGTTTTTATTTGCACTTATCTGAGGACCAATGATGATGAACGTTTTTTCATGTACCTGTTGGGCATTTGTATGTCTTCTTTTGAGAAATGTCTATTCAGATCTTGTGCCATTTTTAATCAGATTATTTG
>CAUYSK010010109.1:0-67130 GCA_963575035.1 Avahi laniger | reverse complement strand
TAGGAATGACATCTATTGGACGTTGGGCGGGGGGAGGAGGGAGGGGGGAGGAGGGAGGAGAGGAGGGGTATATGCATGCACAAAGAGTGCAATGTGCACCACCCAAATGATGGACATATTTGAGGCTCGGACTTGGGGGGGGAGGTGGAGGCAGGGGCAACATGTGTGACAGAAACATCTGTACCCCCATAATATGCTGAAATAAATTAAAAAAATTAAAAAAAAATAAATAAATATAAAAAAAAATGTTAGTTGATAAAATGAAAATAATTTCAGACAGCTTTCTTAATCCTTTGAAATTCCACCCATTGAAAAGGCAACCCACCATTGAAACCCAAAATATCTACCTTGTTTCCCTTGGTGAAATGTTAACTTTCACTTCACCAGAATCTGCCTTTTCACCTCTTGTTTGACCTCCGCAGGCTCTGACATCTGCTGTTCTAAGTCAGAAGGAGCCAAGGCAGTACCTTGAAAATCAGCAACCCTGTTTCAAGATGTGTTATATTTTGCTAGCACATTAAGAAGAGGGGATAATGTAGGAAACAGGAGTTTTAGTCAGTCTTTCATCTTTGAACACTACAACTTGCTTAAAGAGAGAACATCAAACTCAAGGTACAAATGGTTATACCTGTCAGTGTGGTCTACCAGACAGAAATGTCAACCAATGAAAGCAAGGCCTAGTGATACTTCTAACTGTTCTTCACTTTCTTCCTTTTGTAAAATGGTAATATTTTCTCTCATCTTGTCTAACTTATAGCTGTGAAAATATCAAGTAACATTCATAACAGATTATGAATGTTCAATAATAGGGAGATAAATAAAACATAGAGCATTTATATGGTAAAGAACTGTAGAGCAATTAAGAGGCTTGACCTGGGTCTATATATCTTAACATGCATAGATATTAAAAACATAATGTTGAGTGAGAAACAAAAGTTGCACAGCAATGCATATAACAGGCCATTGGTGTAAAATTAAAGCCTCTACAGAGAAGAATTATGGAAAGATGATGGTGGAGGCAAGGGAATTTTGAAATCTCTTTGAATCTCCACATACACACACAAAAGCACCTGGGTAGCAAAACCGAAAACCCACAGATAGCACTTACAACAAAACTAGGTATCTCCGCGAACCCCAACATGCAAGCAGGTAAGACTAAACCACTTCACAACCACAAGACCTGCAGGTCATCAACTTGTGTAGCAGAGAAAGCAGAGGAAAGCGATGGATGTCAGGTAGACCTGAGAACAGGAGAATCCATGAATAGCGGACAGTTATTGAGATAGGGCCAATCAGAGAGCAGCATTTGAAACCGGAAGGGGTTTTGCCCACTGCTGTAGCTGGTGAGTGCAGGGAGCTCACGGTTAGAAGGAGGAAGGGGCTGGAGTGGTCTGGTACTCACAAACTCTAGAAACACACCCACAGGAGCTCCCTCCCAGGACAGGGCCCACACTGAGGAGAAACTGCTGGGTTGGGAATAAAAATTGAGCTGACTAGAAAGAAGGTAGAAAGTTCAGATAAAAGTGGGTGGGGGAACACAGTCAAGACACCCCAGAAAGCAAGCTGCCATCATTTTTTAAACACTACCCCTAAACAACAGAAGAAGGGGCTCTGTGCATTTAGAAAAACTACCGTGAACCCCCTCTCTTTCTAAAGGTTTTGGAAAACGAATTTCACATAAAAATGAGCAGCAGAAATGTATCTGGGTCAACTCCCATACAAAGTTATTATAAGAAAAAAAAAAGATTAAGGAACAGAATAACATCCCTACAGATAGTAGAAGCATGCCAGAAAATCATGCCAAAAAAAGATATCAAAATATAGCATATTATTTCAAAACGAGCTAAGAGGCATTAATAAAATGGTGTAAGACGTGAAAGAACAGCAGAAATCAGAATTAGAAAAACTCAGATATGGAATAAAAGAACTCAGGGGAGAATTAAAAAATTAACAAAGAAGTGAAGTCTAAACTAGAATGAACACAAAAACAGTAAAAAAAATAGATAATGTTTTAAGTGAAACAAAAGGTGAAAAGGATGAACAATTTTAAGACAAAAAAATGAAGAGATAAAAGGTATTTAAGAGATAGGTAAGATATTGAAGGCGAGCAAAGACACTTCAAAATATGAATAAGAAATCCCAGAAAAAGAAAATCAAACCAAGGAAACTGAACAAATGCTAAAAACTTTCCTAAAATTAGAAAATATATATTTGAAATTACATTGAGAGAGTACACTGCATGCCTGAGAACATCAATATACAACAGCTAACGCCAAGATATATTCTAGTTAGATAACTAAGCTTTTATAGGAAAAAGAAAGAGAATCCTCTGAATTTCAAGGCAAAAACAGCAAATGACTTATAAGAAAAAAGAAAGTTAGATTATCGGTAAGTTTTTTTTTTTAATAATATATTTAAGATGTTTAGGGAAAGAAATTGTATGCTGTGGATTTTATATCCGGAAAAACACTGATTTTCAGGTATAAAGTGTGGAGACAGTCTGCTATCAACATGCAAGGAGTCAGGGAATGTTTTTCTCATGAACTCTTCCTGAGGAATGAACTTTAGACAACAACTCAAGTAGAGAGACATCCACGTAAGGGCTGGTGGTGACCATTAATCACACAGTTGGTGATGGAGCTAAGACCAAATGAGAGCAAAAAAGAAACAAGTATTTTATGTAATGACTCTATGCTCAGACAATGTAGTATAATGACAAAACAAAGTAGAGAAACTGGAAAGGCATATGCAAAAAATAATTTTAACTGTTCTCAATAAAGATAAAATGTATTAATAATGGCAGTGTTAGAATTGATATTTTGGGACTGTTATATGTACAATGAGGGATACATAAAGGAGTAATTATGGGATATTTTAATTCTATCAATCCCTTTATCCTCGACAACTAAAACTTTGTGTGAAAACAGAGACTTCATGTGGAAAAAAGGAGCTACAGCTATAATAGAGAAGAGATTAAGGAAAAAAAATCTGTAGTTCTGAATTTGAATTTGAAATGTCAGTATGAACTCTTCAGATATTTTATCTTAAAAATGATTCATGTAAACTTACATACAGATATTTCCTATTGCTGCCCACTGTGAGGCCTAGAGAGAATGGCCAACTCAGTATCAATGAACATGCAGATCGTGGTCTTGAAATACTATTCCTCACCAAAAGAAAATGGGGATGTTAAGAGAAATGATTGATTTCAAGCCTGTGGCTAGAAATCTCTAAGACAGGGCTGGAACACCTTGTCGCGCCAGTTAGTGAGGTTACTTAGGCTCACGCCAGAAGGACTCAGGAGTCAACCTGAAGAGGCTGCCACTGGTCGAAGCTCAATGGAACCATTTGAGCTTTGGAAGGATAATAATTGCAATTGACCGAAACCCATCACGTATGCTTAAATTCATGATGAAATTTTAAAGAAAACTAATTGATTGCGTTGAGATGGTGACAGAAAACCAATGCATTATTTTGAAAACTGATAAATAAAGGAAAAGAATCGAGCATTTATCCTGCCTTTCCCATATGGCATTTCCCAACAATGCCACTAGGTACTGTGGAAAAAAAAATGTTTCTAAAATACAATGAGGAGGAGGGGGAATTATCTAATATCTGAATTTATAAATGAAAGATAAGAATGATAGATTAGAATGTTACAATTTTTAATCCCCAATAAGTTAATAAATCTCATCATTTAACATGAATAGCTGCTAACATCACAAAAAGAAAGAAAATGAAGCCACTTATTGTGGCCTTCGGAAGGAAGAAAACAAACCCACTTATACTCTTGCCAAAGGAGTCAAACTGGAGTCTGATCAAGTCTTTGGTCAAGCTGTCAATTTTCAGGAAATACGAAGCACAGAGAAACAGACTCAATTAAAACACAAGAATGCAACCAGCGCCATCCAGACTGGGGGAAACTCCACAGGTCCAATTCCACAGCTAGCTATATCATAAGAAAAAGGAAGGAGTGGAAAGGAAACTTGTAGGTTAAAATAGACTTAAAGACACATCAAAAAATTAAATGCTGGGCAAGGTTATGGTGTCCAGGGATGCCACATGGGTGATAAAACTATAAAGAAGGGCAAAGAAATGATTACCATAAAATTCAGGACATTGTTCTTTTGCGGGAGAGGGAGGATGGGATGGGACGGGAGAGTCCTTCTGGGGGTGCTCTCTATCTGTCCGTTACCCTTGTAAACTCTGTATATTCACAAGGGTGCTCACCTTTCATAAACTGATGAAGCTATACATTTGCTTGGCATGATTTTCTGCATTTGTCTTCTTTTTACCAAGAAAAGGTTTAAAAAAATCACTGGCAGAACAATACTATACCTTGTTTACGGATTCACACAAGTGAATGTGTAAGTATAAAATCTGACAAGAAGGGGACCCATTAAGTTCATACGGATGGTTCCTTCTAGGGAGGTGGGGAGAGAATGGAACAGAGTGTCGGGGAAGCCAAAGGGTTTCAGGGTTATCTGTCATGGTTTAATTTCACAACAGAAAGATGTAATTTTGATGTAAGTATGTAAAAATCTTTACAATGGTCCATTTGGGACACTATAAATACATGAGTTTCTGTATTATCAAAGATAAAACCACCATTAGCTAAACCACCTTGCTTAACAGAAAAAATAATGTAGGCATCCTCGATGAATTAGTTTCCATTAAGAGAATAAAATTTCGACTCTCAGAGAAGTTTATTCATTATGACCATTCAAGTAACAGTATTCTATGAGGGAAAGAGTTAACTATTTTTTTCTGCTGACACTGAAAAACAAACATACAACTTGTTTGAACCACCAATCAGTTTCTTCTTTTGTAAGATGTTTATGGGACTTTATTATGATCCAGCTGAAATCAATGGAAAGTTCTGGATTATTTTTCCATTGAGTTTTTGAGATCGGTTGTCTTCCTAGTCTAAAACTCTGTGTTGGTAGGTCTGTGTATGCATCTTAATATGTATATGTTGGTCAAATTAACAAAATAATTATTGAAAATTATCCATTATTTTGATTTCTTAGTACTTAAGGCAATGATTGCTAGGTGAGCAAATCATTATTAATGTGACATATAAAATGACAATTGGCCATTCAACATTTTATTCCCTAAATGTCCACAGCAATTTCATTCTGTCATGATGGATAATGAATGTCTGGGAGAAATTGCCTAGAGTGGTTTGTTTTTCTCCATTTTAATTTCTGTGAGCCCCATAAGAATACCCACCCACAGAAACAACACGACCTGATTCTGCTTCATAAGCACGTGCAGGGTACAAACTCAGTCATGCTGACCCATGAGTGGGAAGACAAGCAGAGCCTGGCGGCATGACCCTTTCCATACTCACCAGGCAGGTAGCTGCATAGTCTCTCCATCGAGGCCTCCACGGTTGAGTTGTGAACTTGAGCCAGCTGGTCAATCACGGATACCACCAGCACACACCCTGCGGGGAGCAGAAGAATGTGTCAACAGTGTCACAGGGAAACTGGGCTGGAGGGGCCAGGGGGAAGAAAGTGTGTGTGTGTGTCTGTCTGTCGTTAAGAACATCAGTCTTTCCAAAAGAGAGAACTTTTATTTGTTGTTTGCCTTTTAAAATCTTCTGTGTGTGTAAATCCACTGTGAGCTGTACTAAAATATAAAATGTGGCGAGAAGATTCTGGGTTTGGGAATCAGAAGGCCTGGAGATGTCAGTCCAGTTTTGCACTGGTGAGCTATGTGAATTTGGGAAAGTAATTTAATCTTGCTAATTTCTGTTTCTTTTCAATCACATGGGAGAAAGAGAGGATGCTTCAATGAGACAGTACAAGGAAAATAGCCCACACAAGGTAGAAGCTCAATACATATTAGCTTCTCTCTTCCCCTCTTTCTCTCCTTTCTGCTTCAACGTGAATAAGATCATTCCCATACTACACATTCTCTTGCATACCAGGAGACACAGGTTCAAATGTTTAATTTTGGAAAAGTGGTGGAAATTGCCTGGCATTTAAAGTCGTAAGATCTGGGATTGAGTCCTGACCTTGTATTCTTGGACTCACCATGCAGCCTTTCTGAGCCTTGGTTTCCTCCTCATGAAACAGGTAATAATATGTTTCCCATAGGGCCGCTGTGATGATTAAATGAGATAAAAGTGAAACTGAGTGTGCCTTTGAAATCAAAACACATTGTAAAATATTATTTCACCTCGCAGCTATAAAGCACACTACTGGAAAGCATGCATCAACATGATAAGTGTGTAGAAGGGCATTACATTAAGTTAGGAATATGTCCCTTCTGCTACTTTGATATATGATAAGTATGAATGTCCAGAGCTGCTAGGCTGACATTTCCAGAAGATTCTAGCACTTGCCTTGATGTAAAGAACTTCTGGGGAAGCCCAAGCCTCCTTTTTCTAAAGGAAAGTGACTTTTATTCTCCTATACACAAGTGGTTGGTCAAAGATCAGTAAGTATGTGAAAGGAAATTGTTAGATCTCATTGCAATAAGAAGAATGGACACTTATTAGCACAGGTTTGTGTCTAAGGAGGCACGGGAAGGTTTACACCCAACATGAAGTTGTTCCAGGGTGCCTGGGCCTGGCAGTAGGCTCACTGTTGTCCCTCTGCTTAAGGAGCCAGGGACCCAATTCACATACATAGTATCATTAAAACCAAATCCCCGCCAGGATTCCTTGAGGGAAGCTGGCTGATAACAGATGTGAACAATACAACTCGGCATTTTTAGACAGAAAGAAATAAAACCTTCTATAAAGTGAGAACTTTCCAATGAAGGAAGGAGAACTTTTCACCTTTCTAGACGCTGCAATGTCTGGTGATGCTGTGGCCTTGACTGTTCTGTCCCCTCTGTCTCAGCAAAGAGAGGCTCTCCAAATCTGAGAGAGCAAAATCTTGATGACCATGGCCTTACTGGGCTCCAAGAGCACCCACTTGCTGGTGCATTTGTCACCATCCACTATCAAGGTTGATTGTCTGTGCTTTTAGCCTCATGCATGACACTGGAGTGTTTCCTACATTGCAAGGAGTTTAACAGCTGACATTTATGAGCACTTTATGCTCTAAAAGCATTTTCATATAAATTCGTTTCATTTAAAAAAATAACTTTTCAAAAATATGAACACAATGTAATATCATGTTTGAAAAATTTACAAATACAGTACAGTATAAAAAAGATAATAAACATGACTCAGCTCACCCAGAGATAACAAGTTGCACTTTTATTTTCAATATGTCAAATATATTTAATACATGGAAATATTTTCAACATTTGTAATGTACTTTTACACCCTGATTTATGTCTCTATTAATCACCATTTAGTTGGGTGGAGCTAAATAAATTTTAACAATTGCAATTGAAGAACAGTGATAAGTAATTATATTGCTATGTGATAAGAAGATCTGGGGTAGTTGGAGAGGCTTCGAAAAAAAACTTGGGTTCAAATATTGGATCAGCCTCTTACAAACAGTGTGACTTTGAACGAGGTACCTATCTTTCTGGAACTTCCTTTTTAAGAGTTTATAGTTAGACCATAAGTTCCTTGAGGGCAGGAATGTGGTCTTACCATCTCCAACTTTGAGTACCTGGCACAGTGCCTGGCTCAGAGAATAGAGGGAAGAGATGCTTACTGGCTTGAAGTGCGCTGACTTGAGAGCCACGTGAGTAACACTTCAGTTGTCTGTCGCTGAGGTATCCCTACAGAGGGCTAACGGATACACCTACAGTTGCTTCCCAGCTCAGTCATCTCACCCACGTTGCTTCCTCTCTCTTCCAGTCTCCACTTCTGGACATGGCTCCACTTCTGATTTTGGTATAAAGCAACCAGTGCCCTCTCCTGAGCCAGGCAATCAGCTTCTGTAGCACATGGTCCTGACATGCAGCTCACAATCAAAGAAGAATACAGTGGAGATTGGGTGGTGTCTTAGTCCATTTCTGCTGCTATGACAAAATACTTTAGACTGAGCAATTTATAAGTCATAGAAATTTATTGCTTACAGTGCTGGATGCTGGGAAGTCCAAGATCAAGGTGCCAGCAGATTTTGAGTCTGATGAAGTCTTGCTTTTTGCTTGATAGGTGGTACCTCTTGTGGCATCTTCACATGGTGGAAGGTGCAAAAGGGCATAAATATTGTGTCCTCACGTGGCTTTGATGGCCCCCCAGATGGATAGAATATGATCCCTGTGCATAGGGGGCTCACAATATACTTCCCCAAATCACATGAACTGGATGGTAAATATCAGTCAAATGCTAGGTGGAACGTGATTTTGGAGAGACTGCGACAGAGCAGGTGGAAGAAAAGGAGAAACAAGAGAGAAACCAGACTTGGTCTGAAAGAGCATGGTATAATATATGTCTCCATATTTTCCACATTTTAGTTAGTGACAACTTTTCTTTCTCATTGGTTCTTAAAATAATAGTTTCTTACAATCAATGGCGTGCTAGTCTGGATGAGATGCAGGTATTGAAAACTCACAACAGTTCAGTGTAGCAGGAACACTGGGTGAGCATGGGGCATAAGGTAACCTTTACTGACACTTGTCCTTGAGGAGTGTCCATTCCTAGTGACTCCAATGATCGTAAACCTTGGATGCTGTTTCCTTTCCCTGAAAATTCAACTCCAGCACATATTTGCATTTGTTTTAATCCATGGCTTAGAAGGATGAATATAAAGCAAATTGGGCTGTTCAAGACCAACCTGCCTCTTTGTACTAACAGATCTGGGCTTTTCCTCTGAGTTTCCTCAGAGAAATCCCACCAAGGACTCTTGCGACTGCTGTGGCTCCTTAGCACTGCTGGCTAAAATTGGAAAATCATTAGATAGATAAAAAGAAGCCGAAAAAAGTCATTTGTCTCTGAAGACTGGGTGAATTTTCCACGATCATCACTTTGCCTGGGGAAGAGTTATGCTGATGAAAAAGACCCTGCAGAAAAGCAGAGATTGGGGTTTAGTGAACGCCAGATTGGGCTCAGCTTTGATTTGGAGTCCTGCGCACTTGGCCATCGCCGCCTGACTCCAGCGGGCTCAGCTCTCCTTCCAGTTGCGCTGTTAATTTCAGGTCTGCGGTGAGGTATGTTCTGAATCTTTTAGCAGCGAGAATGAAGAAATTGACTTTTCTACAGTTTCTAATAAGAGGTTTCACTTCCTTGACAGGTTAACGAATGTTTTTCCTGGGAGAGATGCATGGGCAGAGTCATTCCTCCCATTATAGACTATTTTCTGCTAATAAAAGGCCTGGCTCTGTTAAAGTGAGTTTGTCCAAGCTGCTGTTCATTTAGGGAGTGAGGGCGGAGAGTGAGAGCTGTGCATTTTGCTCAGTGGTGACCGTCTTAAAACTTACATGTGGAAAATCTCTTCTCGCCTGGCATCTGAGAAATAATGAATATAATAGAACAGACACTCCTGATAGTGTTTAAAATAATAAAAAAAAAGCAAATGGGCCTGAACGAAAACACCTGCCACAGGAATCCGCTTCTGGCCACATACCTCAGGTAGACTGCAGACTGTGCCATGGAATCCTTTTGAAGTGAAACAGAACTCTTGAAACTCTAATTATAACCATATCTGTGCTGGCTGGAAATGCAGCCAACTGCAGAGAGCAGTCTATTAGATTTCCCATTTGTCTGAAGCCTGCACTGCGTTGACAAGCCTTGAAAGCACCTGGAGTCATCAGAGCCACAGTCAGTGTGACTGCGCTTCCTTTTTGACCCTGAGTAGGGGCATAAATAATTCATCACGTTGCCAGAGCGTGCCCTACAGTTTTCAAAGCGTTTTTGCATACATTATTGTCTCATTCAAACTTCACAACTCACAAACGCAGGAATGATTGCTCTCATTTCCCACATGAGCACACAGAGGCTCAGGGTGGTTAAGTGCCTTGCCTAGTATGTGGCCAATAAGCAAAAGAGATGCAACCTGAACACTGCGATATTCGGTGAAAAGAAAAGAAAACAAGAAAGAAAGTTACGAAAATAATCACTTAAAATGTATGCTACTGTCGGCCTTATTTCCCTAAGATACTAGTTACCAAGCCAGAGACGGTGGCACAGAGCCCAGGTATGAATCATCCTGCACCTTCAGCCTTTTCCTCTGCTTCCTCCTCTCAAAGTCTGGAGGAGAAGGAAGGGAATGGAAAGGAGGGAAATGAAGGCTACTCGAGATGCTGTGGGATAGTAGGAGTAGAGGAATTGGGAGATCAGGCAGACCTGGGCTTAGCTCCTGCTTTTATACTTAGCTGGTGTTTGGCAGGATAGTAAAACTGTCTAAGCCTGGATTTTGGCATACACAGAATGCAATAAAAATAATGTCCCTTGTGTGGTATATAAAAGATGACCACAAATTTTCTGCACTTCCTCCCATAAAGAGGTGGTGTTTATTTCCCAGCCCTTTGAATCTGGCCTTGTGACTTGCTTTGACCAGTAGCATGTGGAGGGAGGGACAGGGGGTCAGACTGGAACCAAGCCCTCAGAAAGCTTCCACTTTTGCCGTCTTTAACACTGAAGCCATGAGCTTGAGCCAGCCTGTTGGATAGGCCGCATAAAAGGAAACTGAGGTGACCTTGCTAACCGCTTGCCAACTACCAGATTTATGAGCGAGGCCATTCTAGGTTATCCAGACCCTGCCATTCCTCCATCCACCAGCTGAGTGCAGCTGCAGGAGTGAGTCCAGGGGAGACCAGCTGAAGAATCAGCCAGGTGTGTTCAACTCACAGCATCAGGAGCTAACAAGTGATCGCCGTGCAAGTGTGGGGTGGTCTGTAACACAGCAAAGGCTACCTGACGCACCTGGCGAAACTGTTGTGAGGCTTAAGTGACATGTCACATAAAATGCACAGGGTGCCTGGAACGAAGTAGGCATTTAACAAATGTCAGCCCCTCTCCCTCTTGCTGAGCATCCACAGGGAAGGGACATATTCTCCATGAACACTTTTAAAAATAAAAACACAGAAACTCATCTTTGAAAAATGTGTTGCATTATCAACATTTTTACTTTTCTAGGGATGAATTTTCTTTTATTGTAGAGATCCAGTACTTTGACTACACTTGGGTGGATTAGGCTGTGTAGAACATTGTTTTTATGAGAAAATGCTCAGTGAGTTCCAAACTGCCAAGTTTGCCAAGAACATGGGCAATGAGAGGCAGCATGTTGGACAAGTACTGGTGAAACTGAGGGCTGAGGGCACTGAAGGGGAAGCAGGCCCAAGCAAGGCAGGAAGAAGAAACTAGCAGGCTGTGTGGAGAGACACAGGATGACTGGTTTAGCTAATTTAGAAATATATTAAAAATTAATAATAAAGGATGCGAGTGGAGATGCCAGGACCCATCCATCCTATTACTTATTCAATGCACACTTATGAGCGTCTGCTATGTGCTCAGGGGCTTGAGGATGCAAAGGTGAATGAGAGAAGACACAGAGCAGCAGGGAAGACTGATGCCTAAATGACAATCCCAGCAGCCTGTGTTGTGCCAGAGGGAACTGGGAGGGCTTTGGGAGCAGAGAGGAGGAAGAAACTACCTCTGCCTGGGGTTGCCAGTGAGGGCTTCTTGGAAGAGCCAGGTCTTAAGGGAAAGAAGGACCTCATTCATCAAAAAAAAAAAAAAAGACAGAAAAGGCTTTCCAGGGACACAGTAGTAGCATTTTTTTTTTTAAAGACTTGGAGGTGAGAAAGAGAAGAGTTGGCCAAGGCTAGAATTCAGGGTCCATGGGAAGGGAAGAGTGATTAGGAAGAGGTTACACTGTGAAGAACCTTGAAGGTCACACTACAGAGTACTGGCTTCATGCTGTAGAGTCTAGAGTGCAGTTCAATGGTTTCCAAACATTTTGCTCTGTATCACCTAAAAGAATTAGAAAAACTACGTACCCCTTCCACATTTTAATGGATATTAAGAAATTATTAATGTGTATCAATTTAAATAGCTGCAAAGGGTATAATTTTGGGCAGATTGTAAATATTACAATAGAACTGTTACATTATACTTTGATATGTATCCAAAAGAATCTAAATGCTCTAGTGACTTATACCTACTCTCATCCATTTAAAAAATATGTGATCGAACTCTTCTTTCACAGTGAGAAATTTTACATTGAGAATTCGTCTCCTTGAATTCTATTTCAATGAAAAATATATCTCTTTGACTTCTTCCACCACAGAATTTTGTCCCAATGTAATTTTTTGGTTGAAAGTATTTTACTGATCAAACTATTATACTTATCAACACTAAAAATATGTACAAAATTTAAATAAAAATTTTAATTTCCTGTGATTATAACATTCTAAGTATTTTTTTTTGTTTTTGAGACAGAGTCTTGCTCTGTCACTCAGGGTAAAGCACAGTGATGTCATCTTAGCTCACAGCAACCTCAAACTCCTGGGCTCAAGAGATCCTCCTGCCTCAGCCTCCCAGGTAGCTGGGACTACAGGCCACTGTGTCCGGCTAATTTTTTCTATTTTTAGTTGTTTGGCTAATTTCTTTCTATTTATAGTGGAGACGAGGTCTTGCTCTTGCTCAGGCTGGTCTCGAACTCCTGAGCTTAAGCAATCCTCCCGCCTCGGCCTCCCAAAGGGCTAGGATTACAGGCGTGAGCCACCGCGCCCACCCGGAAGGACTTTTGATATAGCAATGTCACTCAGTTCTTTGAACTCTTTCTGAGTTAAATGCCAAAAATCTTAGAGCGATCTATCATTGAAAATTATTTTAAATGATCTATAACCTGACAACTCTATTAAGTCTCCCTTCAATTTTGTTGAAAGCAAAGAACTGGAAACCACCTGACTTGCAAAAATATGGTAAATCAATGCAGTTTTGTACTTTCTCAATTTGGGGGAAATATACCAAAAAATTTACTAAGGCTTATCTTTTAATTATAGCAATTACTATTTCACTTAGAGAGACCATGTTCAAACCTAATATACTCAGAAAGAATTGAGTCTTTTCAACATTTTTGCCTATATAATATTTTTAATAAAATGCTTTTATCTTAATGAATACTTCAAAAATATTTTTTCAAATATTGGAGCTGCAGATTTAGTACATTCAAGTAATGAAAAATGTCCTCTGTAGAAACCTAAATGACAAAGCCAGATCATATTATTAAAGAAATTAATCCATCAGATTTTTCTTTCAGAAAAATATAACTTTATTTTTCGATTCTCTTCAATATTTGCATTCTAAGATTGATAGAGATAGTTAGACATAAAGGATGGGTGGGTAAATGGATAGAAAAATTGTTGGATGGGTGGGTGGGCAGATGGATGGATGGATGGATGGATACATAAATAAATAGACAGACAGACAGATAAATAATCTTAGCCTGTGCTTGATGTTATACTCAGTCTTTATCCACAAACCTACTTGCTAACACGAAGAGCTTTCACCTGCTTGTAAATGCTTACTGAGGTTCCTGTAAATATTTTGTTAAAAGCAAAACACAGTATTTGCTTTTAGATTATCTATTTAACTATCTGAATATAGAAATAAAAGAACAAAACAAGATCCAAACCCCACAAATGTATACTTAGACAATTTTGAAAAGAAATATAGCAAAATATCAAGAGTGATCATCTGGGTTTTAGGATTTTACTCTTCAAAATATTCTTCTATATCTAAAATCTCTGTGACGATCACATGTTCTTTTATAATTGGGAAAAAATTCTATTTTATCATACAATTTCTTATTAAATAAACTTTTTAATAGCTGCCTTCCACCTTAATAAGTTTTAGGAAAACATGAAATGACATTTTCTAGAGTACCTTTTTATTCCAGGTTGTCTGCTAGGTGTTTTTACAAACTATATCTCATTTATTCTTCACACCACCCTCATGAGATTGCTACCTCCTACTTTACAGATGGAACTCTGAGGCCCAGAGAGGTTAAGCAATATACCTAAATCCTTTCAGGGAAGCAGTGGCTAACTGGTAATTCAAATCCAGATCTACTTTACCTTAAATTTTATATTCTTCTAAGTGCCACATTGCATCGGCTTTCAAAAGTGAAAATTATCAATTATGCTAATTAAGATAATCATAGACGTACTAAAGTCTATACGATCTGAAAGGATTGACTCTCAGTCTGTGGCTAGTCTTTACATTTTCTGAGGATGTTTTCTGGAGAGTAAACTATTTAAATCTGATAAAGTACAATCTATCAATTTTTCTTTTTGAATAGTGCTTTTATCATATCTAAGAATCTTTGCCCAACGTCAGAAAGATGTTCTTCTATGTTTTCTTTCAGAAGTTTTATAGTTTCAGCTCTTTAGGTCTATGATCCATTTTGAATTCACAGCTGTGTATAATTTGAAATAAGCATCTAAGTCCCCCCCATCTTTTGCATATAGATATTCCATTATTCCAGCATGATTTGTTGAAAGACTACCCTGTCCCCATTGAGTTATCTAGGAACCTTTAGTAGGAAATCAATTGCCCTTAAATATATGGCTTTAATTTTGGACTTCCTATTTTGTTCCACGTATCTATATCTACCCTTATACCAATATCGCACTGTTTTAATTGCTGTAGTACTACAGAAGTTTTGAAATCAGGCAATGAAAATTCTCCAACAGGGTTCTTCAAAATTATTTTGGTTATTTTGACTTCTCTTCATTTCCATATAAATTTTAAAATCAGTTTTCCAATTTCTACAAAAAAGTCTATTAGGTTTTTGGTTAGAATTGCGTTTAATCTATATATCAATTTGGGGTCTACTGCCATCTTAACACTATTGAGTCTTCCAATCTGTTGATGTGATACATCACTCCATTTCTGTAAAATCTTCTTTGATTTGTTGCAGCACTGTTTTGTAGGTTTCAGTATAATTATATTTCTCCTGTTAAATTTATTCCTAAATATTTTTATTATACTGTGAATGGATTGTTTTCTTAATTTCAATACTTGAAAGTTTGTTGCTAATATAAACAAAAATTGATTTTTGTGTATTAATTTTGAATCTTCCAACTTTGTTAACCTCACTTATCAGTTCTAGCAGGATTTTTTTTTGTAGATCCCTTGGGATTTTCTACAGTTAGGATCACATTGTCTGAAACTAAAGACTGTTTTACTTATTCCTTTACAATCTGTATGCTTTTATTATTTTTCTTTTTTTATTAAACTGAATAAAATCTTCAATACAATGTTGACTAGAAGTGGTGAGAATGGACATTCCTACCTTGCACCTGATCTTAGGAGGAAAGCATTTAGTCTGCCATCATTAAATACGAAGTTAGATTTTGGCATATTGTGTTTTCATTTTCACTTAGGCAAAATTATTTTTTAACTTTCCTGGGATTTCTTCTTTTTTATATTTTTAAAAAAGAAATGTGTTGTATTATTTCCACACATTTTAATGTTTCCCAGATTGTCTGTTGATTTCTAATTTAATTTGAGAAATATTTATATTATTTCAATCCATTAAAGTGGATTGATACTTGCTTCACTGTATAACATGTGGTCTATCCTGGAGAATGTTCCATGAATGCTTAAAAATAATATATATGTTTTTGTCATTGAGTGGAGTACCCTATAGACATTAGCTGGGTCAATTTAGTTACTAGTGTTGTTCAGGTCCTCTAGATCCTTACTTACTTCAGTTGAGTTCTATCAATTAAGAAGAGAAGAAATATTAAAATTTCCAACTATATTGTTGAATTGTCTATTTTTCTTCTCAAATCTATTAAGATTTTATTATTTATATTTTAGGGCTCTGTTATTAAGTTTATATATATAATTAATATTAATAATTGTTACTATAATATTAATATATAACAATTTTTTCTTGATATAGTAGACTCTTTATAATTATAAAATATATCTTTGTCTTTAGAATTATTACATATCTTAAAGTATATTTTGTCTGATATGAATATATTTATCCTAATTCTCTTACAGTTACTATTTCTATAGTATATATTTTTACATTCTTTTATTTTAAACCTATTTGTGTCTTTGAATCTAAAGTGTGTCTCTAACAGACAGAATGTAGTTGGATTTTATCTTTTTTTTTTTGAGGCAGAGTCTCACTGTGTTGCCTGGGCTAGAGTGCCGTGGCGTCATCCTAGCTCACAGCAACCTCAGACTCCTGGGCTCAAGCCATCCTCCTGCCTCAGCCTCCTGGGACTACAGGCATGTGCCACCATTCCCAGTTAATTTTTTCTATATATTTTTAGTTGTCCAATTAATTTCTTCCTATTTTTAGTAGAGACGGGGTCTCGCTCTTGCTCAGAGTTGGTTTCGAACTTCTGAGCTCAAACAATGCGCCCACCTTGGCCTCCCAGAGAGCTAGGATTACAGGCGTGAGCCACCGCACCTGGCCAAGGATCTTATCTTTTTAAAAACTCTATCTTCTCAAGTCCTGCTGCTACTTTATCAACTAAGTTTATGGAATATTCTAAATCCTTTATTGTCATTTCAATAATGTTCACAGCATCTTCACCAGAAGTAGATTCCATCTCAGGAAACTGCTTTCCTTGCTCATCTACAAGAAGCAACTTCTCATCCATTTAAGTTTTATCATGAGATTGTAGCAATTCAGCCACATCTTCAGGCTCCACTTCTAATCCTAGTTCTCTTACTATTTCCTCCACATCTACAATTACTTCCTCAACTGGAGTTGTGAACCCCTCAAAATCATCCATGAGAGTTGGAATTAACTTCTTCCAAACTTATGTCAGTGCTCATATTTTGACCTCCTCCCATGAATCATGAATGTTCTTAGTGATATCTAGTATGGTGAATCCTTTCCAGGTTTTCAATTTACTTTGCCATGATCCATCAGAGGAATCACTATCTATGGTAGCTATAGCCTTATGAAATGTGTTTCTTAATTTATCAGACTTTAAAGTGGAAATTACTCCTTGATCCATGGGCTTCAGAACGGATGTTGTGTCAGCAGGCATAAAAACAACATTAATCTCCTTGTATATCTCTATCAGAGCTCTTGTGTGACCAGGTGCTTTGTCAGTGAGCAGTAATATTTTAAAAGGAATATTTTTTTCTGTGCAGTGTCTCAACAGTGGGCTTAAAATACAGTAAACCATGCTGTAAACAGATGTGCTGTCATCCAGGCTTTTTGTTTCATTTATAGAGCACAAGCAGAGTAGATTTAGCATAATTCTTAAGGGCTCTAGGATTTTTGGAATAGTATATGAGCATTGGCTTCCACTTAAAGTCACCAGCTGCATTAGCCCCCAATGAGAGAGTCAGCCTGTCCTTTGAAGCTTTGAAGCCAGGCATTGACTTCGTCTATCTATGAAAGTCCTAGATGACTTCTTCCAAGAGAAAGCTGTCTCATCTATTGTTTAGTGTAGTTCCTCATCCATGATCTTACCTAGGTCTTCTGGATAATTTGCTGTGGCTTCCATATCAGCACTTGCTGCTTCACCTTGCACTTTATGGTATGAAAATGGCTTTTTTCCTCAAACCTCGTGAACCAACCAACCTCTACTAACTTCAAACTTTCATTCTGCAGCTTCCTCACCTCTCAGTCTTCACAGAACTGAAGAGAATTAGGGTTTTCCTCTGAGATAAGCTTTGCCTTAAGGGTTTGATCTTCTATCCAGGCCACTAAAACTTTCTCCATATCAGCAATAAGGCTATTTCACTTTCTTACCATTGTGTGTTCGCTAAAGCAGCAATTTTAATTTCCTTATAGAACTTTGCCTTTACATTCATGCCTTGGCTAACTGTTTTGCACAAGAGGCTTAGATTTTGACTTATTTTGGCTTTTGACATGCTTTATCACTGAGTTTAATTATGTCTAGCTTTTGATTTAAAGTAAGAGACATATGACTCTTCCTTTCATTTGAACATTTAGAGACCGTTGCAGGGTTATTAATTGGCCTAATTTCAACATTGTTGTGTCTCAGGGAATAGGGAGGCTCAAGAAGAAGGAGAGAAATGGGGGAACAGATGGTCAGTGGAACAGTCAGAGCACACACACAATATTTATTGATTAAGCTCATCATCTTATATGGGTACAGTTCATGGTGTCCTAAAACAATTACAATAGTAACATCAGGGCTCACTGATCACAGATAACCATAACAGATATAATAATAATAAAAAAGTTTGAAATATTGTGAGAATTACCAAAATGTGACATAGAGACATGAAGTAAGCACTTACTGTTTGAAAAATGGCACCAACAGACTTGCTTAATGCAGGGTTGCCAGAACTCTTCCATTTGTAAAAAACACAATCTCTGCAAAATGCAATAAAGCAAAGCTTCATAAAACAAGGTATGTCTGTATGTCATTTTAATATCTTCTGATGAGAGATCAGCCATTAGTCATATTATTGTTTTCTTGTAAATAATAAGTCATATTTCTGTTGCTGTTTTCAAGATTTTCATGTTGTATCTGATTTTAAGAAGTTTGACTATGAGGTGTCAAGGTTTTCTTCTCTTTTTGTATTTGGAGATTTTTGAAATTCTTGGATCTGTAGGTTAATATTTTTCTTCAATTTTGAAAAAGTGTTGACCATTTTTTCCTTCCCCTTTCTCTCTTTCCTCTTCTTTTAGAATTTTCATTTCATAAATGTTGAGATGCTGGATAATGTATACATTTCTGAGGCTCTGCCCACTTTTCTTCAAGCTTTGTTTATTCTTTGGTCTAGACTCTTTCTATTGATTTATTTTCAAGTTCACTGATTCTTTCTTCTTTGAACTCAAATCTTCTGTTGAGTTCATCTGGTGAATTTTCATTTCAATTATTGTTCCTTCAAGTCTAGAATTCACATTTGGATCTTTATTATAATTTTATATGTCTACTGAAATTTTATTTGCTGAATATTGTCGTATTTTCCTTTAATTTTTTTACTCTGGTTTTCTTCCATTCTTTGTATATGCTCATAATTGTAATTTGAAGCCTTCATCTGCTAGATCCATTCAGAATCCATTTCTATTGACTGCTTCCCCTGCCCAAGTATGGGTGTCTATTTTCTGTTTCTTTGCATGTCTACAAATTTTTTTTATTGAAAACTTGATGTTTTAAATAACATGTTTAATAACTCTAGATTCTATTTTATCTTCTGAGGATTGTTGGCTCTTCTTTTCCAGTGTAATAACTTTCCTGGCTTCAACTGCAGATCTCTTTCCCCCAGAGTGTAGAGTCTCTGATTCTCCACTCATTTTTTATCCTGGATTTCTGTGGACCACTCCTGTGTCTACATAGCTTAGATTTGTGCATGGCTGTGTTGAAACACATGCTTGTAAGGCTTCTACCCTCTGTTGATTGATCCATGTGTGGATTAGGGAATACATTCAAAGTTGCAGCCAGTTCTCAAGTCTCCCTGGACTTTTACCTTTTCCTGGGCGTTTTTCAGGTCTCCCCTACACAGATATGTGAACAGCTTATCTCAGCCCTGCTATGATGCTCTTCTCCAGATAATTTCCAGGATCGCTCTGCTAAACTTCTGGCTGATTGCCATTACTCCAGCTGGGACCAAAACCTTGGGCTAGCAAAGCTGTAGGTTCTCCTTGTTAATTCCCAACTGAGCCATCACTTTTAGTCAGGAATGCCATGGCTCTTTGAACCCTGGTGGAATCATCTATCATGTTAACAGTAGACCCACTGGTTTTTGCAGCCAATTCCACAGTGATAAAACTACTAATCTCTCTAACCAAGCAGAGAGCAGGGTAGATAGCAGTGCCGGGCAAGAAGGCACAGAGTCTCTCTGTTTTTCCTAAAGGTCAAGCAATTTTTCAAGAAAAACATTTCTCACTTCTATGCCATTGGTGATTTCCAGTGCCCTGAAATGCTTGTGGCAACTTTTCCAGATTTATACTTGGTCTTTTGCACAGAGGAATCTCCAACCCCTTCACACCATCATAATCAGAATTCTCTCTTATCCTTATTTTTATCTGAAGCACTTATTTTAGGTTTAATAAAATAAAGGGCAAGTTAATCTACTCCAATTTGCATTCACATTTTGTTAAATTGCAGGAGTCATTTTAAAAAATAGATTTTGTCCAGAGCATGATTCAGATAGGGGTTTTTCCTCTTTCCTAACAATGAAAGACTACTAGCTTATGAGTAAAAAGGCGATTTGTTTTCTTTCCAAATTCTCAGAGTGTGAAGTCTATGAGGAAAAGCTTGCATGTAAAAAACCAAAACCAAACCAAAATTCAAACCAAAAACATAAACCCAAAACAAGAAACTTGTTCAGTCTCCAACTTATTCTTCTTCCATTAATTTCCATTATGGATTCAAGTCTATTTGGTGAATCACATGGGAACTAAGCCACATAAACTCTCTTTTGTGAAATTATCTGGGTGTTTTGTTTGAAGGCCTTTTTTTGGTCTTTTAAAATCATTTCTATGTGTGGTAAGCAGAATTTTAAGACTTTTGCTTTCTGGTGTACACACAAACAGAACCTGTGAATATGATTGGATTTCACTTCCGTGATTATATTCTATTATACGGCAATGAGAGATGGGATTTGCATATGTAATTAAAGACTCTAATCGATTTACTTTGAATTAATCAAGATTTGTCTAGGCGGACTGGGCATAATCAGGGAAGTCCTTTAAATACAGCTTTTTATCCAGCTGATCTTGAATAAGAAAGAAATAGCTATATTGCTAACTTCTCATGAAGAGGGCCAGCCTCTAGTTACTGAGAGTGGTCCCTAGGTGACACCTAGCAAACAAATGGGACTTCACTTCTGCAACTGCAAGGGGCTAAATTCTGCCAACAACCAGTGAACTTGCAAGAGGACCTGAATCTCAAATCACTTTGCAGCCCTGGCCAATACCTTGACTGCCACCTTGTAAAACTCTGAGCACAGAACCCAATTATGTTACGTCCAGATTTCTGATGTGCAGAAACTATGAGATAATAAATTTGCATTGATTTAAGCTGATAAGTGTGTTGAAATTTATGCCACAGCAATAGAAAGCTAATACACTGTGAAATCTTTCTTTATAAATGAATCTTCCCTGAAGATACCCAAGAGTTGAGAATTTGTATCTACATAAGATATAGATTGGTGTGAAATTATTCAGTTACTCAGGACTCAGCTGTATAATAGGTTTAATTTCAGGACTTCTAGAGCACAATTTCAATATATTTCTTTCCTGATTTCCAAAAGAGTGGATAATCACAACCATTTTGAGTGCTTCCTATGTACCAAGCACAGTTTTAAGTTCTCTGAGTGTATTTACTTGTTTAGCCGTCCACTCTGCCTCCTGTAATTCTCATCTTGCAGATGAGGGAAGTGAGTACAGAGGGTGAAGCCATGTCTCCAAGGTCACATTTGTCCAGAGGGGCAGAGCCAAAATTCAAAGCCAGGCCGACTGACTGAGAGCCCACGCTCTGCTGCTCTGAGTTCCAAGTCTTACTATTTCTTCCATGAGCTCACCTCAAAAATGTGGAAAATTCAGAAAAGCACCAAAAATATAATACAAATCATATGACCTCACCATTCAGAGATAACCATATAAGCACTATTAACATTTTGGTGTTCATTCTGTCTACAAAGATACCGATATCAATAGAGAGATGGGCGTGTTATAACTTGATGGAGATTTTACTCTGTTTAATGCTTTGCAACTTCCTCTTTTTTCCACTTTCCTGTAAGATATTTAAAGATGCTTTGTATACTTCCTTATAGCATATTTACAAAAAGAAAAAAACATTCGCTTTCTTCCTGAAGAACAGTATGCTGTCATTTATATTCTTTTGGTTTTGCTCACTGTGCAATCTTTCCCCAAAGTTGTAGACCCTGTCCGTAGTGTCTTTGTGGTCTTTTTCTTCAGGGTTATGGTCCCAGAACAATCCAGGAAAAAGAAAAGCAGACAGGGTGGGGAATATTTGGATAATTCAGATGATCAGAAACCTACCATTGGGAAGGGGGTAGGGGAGGAGGGGACGGGTATATGCATACACAAGGAGTGCGATGCGCACCATCCGGGGGATGGACACACTTCAAGTTCGGACTTGACGGGGGGTGGGGGGAGGGCAAGGGCATCATACGTAACCTAAACATCTGTACCTCCATAATATGCTGAAATAAAAAAAAAGAAAAATATCATTTGTGCTAAAATTGGGGTTAAATTCAATGATAATTTTAAAATAAAGGGTATGGGCATTGCCACTGTGAAGGGCAAGTGCAGAGAACAGCAGCTGTGTCCAGGGGACCAGGGACAGTCAGGCTAAACTTTGAGTATCTGCAGGGCCCGCCAGGGCAGAATGTGCAGGCTGGATGGATGCAGGGGCGACTGTCCCTTGCTCTGCTGAGCCAAGACCCAGAATTCCACCAGTGATGAAGCTTCAACTGCGGAAGCTCTGAGGGCTGAGGGCAGAGGTCCACCCCCAAAGCCAAGAACTGTGGGCGTCAGGTTAATGTGTAAGCCCTCCCTGCGAACTGGGCTCAGCCCTCAGAGAGGAGGGAGGGAAGGGAAGCTGAGTTACCTAAAGGAGACTAGATTTAAACACAAATGGCAAGATGAAGTGTTTTCTACTATCAACAGAAATGGTGTCTTCATGAACAAGTTCAGTTATAGAGAAAGAGAGAAAGTAAAATTTCTGTGTCTCTAAATTGTGATAATAAATTTTCAACCTTCTCTGCTGGCTCAGGCCAAATCTTTCCTATTTTTGTCAGTGACACAGCTATTTTATCATTCACAATGCCTTGAAACTGTAGGGCCACCTCTGTCTCTTTATCATCCAAGCTATGAAGTCATCTCAGACCACTCTGTGTGGCATGTGTGGGTGGAGAGAGAGGGTTATAGCCTGACTCGGAAAGCATTTTATATATTTAGCCAAACATGAATGAGGAAAAAAGGGTTTTTTTTTTTTCTTTTTTACCCTTTTAAAAGGCTTCTTGAGTACCAAATAGTGCTTTAAAAAAACCCTCAAAATTCAATGAATTAATTTAAATGTCAATGACTTAGAAACGTAAGGATTGCTTTCCTTCTAAATCACCCATGTAAAGAAAATGATGTTTTGGAGAAATGAACATGGCTTATTATTGATCCCACAACATTTGAGAAGTGGCAGAGAAAGACACAGCATGTTCTAGCACAGTCGAGCCAGTGCTCGCCTAGTGTTCAAATGGAATGTATTGTTCAGTGCTAATAGATACGGCAAATTGGGGAAGGAGACACAGGGGCCTCCCACAGCCCTGATCTGATTTGAGAACGTGTTCAAGACCACGTCCTCAGGTCTACTGGCTGGCTCCTCACCCCACCCCCTATCCCCCAGGGCTCCTCTTTGGGACTGGAGCCGGCTGTTTATTTGCGGTGGGGATATGGGCTCAATAGCTCGGTGACTTCAGTGGTGGCTCCCTTTGGAGTGTCTCTCTAGTCACGACAATCTCCCCCTTTTGCAAGAGCTTCCCTCCTCCACATTCCTGGCAGCCGTATCTGTACCTTGAGCTGTCCTCACTCCCACCTGCTTCGTACTCAGTGCTCTAAAGACATAGCCCAAATTCCCACTGCTGGGAAGCTGGAGTTGGCAACCAGAAGGACAGCCCATCTCTGTGTGGGCTGAACTATTGCATGAAAACTCAGGGCTGTGGGAGCGAATAGTCCTCCAAAGGGCCAAGAGCATTAAACCAGCTAGTCTGGAGGAACAGAGATAGAGGCAGCGCCGAGAAGCCAGAAGAGAGAACTCCCTGGGGTCCTGTCAGCCATCATTTTTGGCCCCTGGCTTGTTTTTTAGCCCTGTCTTTCTTCCTTTTGATTCTAAAATTCATTCCTGAAATTCTCATGAGAAAGTTTCCTCCATTTTTTGCTTAGGCTAGCTCAAGGCAATTCTGTTACTTGCAACCTCGGGAGGTTCACTCCTGGTTGCTGAAATGGTGGTTAGTGACTCAGGTCTTGGAAATAAGATAAAAGAGTGGGCATAAGAAATGAGGAAACCAAAAATAATTAAAAAAAAAAAAACAAGTCCTAGATATGACACTAAAAGCAAAAAGACAAAAGAAAAGAAAACATAAATTTGACTTAATCAAAATTACTAAATGTTGTTCTTTAAAGGACACCATCATGAAAGTGGGGGGAAGAACCCATGGAATTGGAGAAAATATTTGCAAATCATATATTTGATAAGGGACTTGTCTCTATGATATATAAAGAACTTTTAAAATTTAACAATAATATGGTAAATAAACCCAATTAAAAATATGGGCAAAAGACTTGAATAGATATTTTTGTCAGAGAAGATAAACAAAAAAATGTAAAAATGGCATTTATCATTATTTTGTTATACACCATGACTATTTTACCTTTGGCATATGCAGTTTTCTTTATTTCACAATAGTATGGGAGTTTTTCATTGCATATTCTGATTTGTAAAATGTTTCAGTATAAACCATGCATGAATTATCAATGCCTAGAAAATGAAAAACTTAGCAAAAATAAAAAAATCAAAGCAAATGGCCAATAAGTGCATGCAAAGTTATTCAATGTCATCATTTGGGAAATACAAATCAAATCCATAGTGAGATCTCACTCTACACCCATCATGATGGCTATAAGCAAAAGATGAATGATAACAAGTGTTGGTGAGAATGTGGAGAAATTATAGCCCTCATACACTGCTGATGAAAATGTAAAATGAAGCAGCTTCCCTGGAAAATTGTTTGGCAGTTCCTCAAAATGTTAAACATGGAGTTGCCATATGTCCCAGAAATTCCACTCCTAGGTGTACACCCAAGAGAAATAAAAACACATGTCCACACAAAAACATGTGCATGAACATTCATAGCAGAATTATTCCTAATAGCCAAGAAGTGAAAACAAATCAAATGTCCATCAACAATGAACAGATAGCAGGGCATGGTGGTGCACACCTGTAATCACAGTTACTCTGAAGGCTGAGGCAGAAGGATTGCTAGAGCCCAGGAGTTTGAGATAAGACTAGGCAACACAGAAAAACTCTCACCTCAAAAAAACACAATGAATAGATAAACAAAATGGAGTATATTCATATAATGGAATATTATTTAGCCATGAGAAGAAATGAAGTTGCCACACACTATAACATGGATGAATTTTGAAAACATACTAAGTTGAAGAAGCCTGTAGCAGAAGGCCACATATATTATTCTACTTATATGAAATGTCCATATAGACAGAAAGAAGATAAGTGATTTCCAGGGGCTGTGGAAAGAAGGAAATTGGGAATGACTGCTAATGAGCATGGGATTTTTGCCAGGAGGGTGATGAAATGTTCTGGAATTGATACTGGTGATCAATGCACAACTCATGAATATACTTAAAGCCACTTTTATACTCAAAAAGGGTGAATTTTATGGTATGTGAATTATATCTCAATAAAGCTGTAATTACAAAATCGGGTAAAAACTTCAAAAACAACATAATCACAAATACAGTGAGGAATAAGCCAAGTCTTAACTGGCTGTGTAACTCTGAACAAGTGACTTATTTCCATCTCAGTTTCATCACCTGCTTAATGAGGATAATGATACTACATACTCCATAAGGGCATTTAATGATTAAATGAGTTAATACACGTCAACCTTTTGGAAGACAGTTTATCATGCAGTAAGTACCCAATAAATGTTAGCAATTATTATAATTATTAAGGAACAAATGTAATCTGCATGGCTGAAGAACACTCGGATATTGTTACTTTCCCCAAGTATCACTCCAATCAGTCCAGATTCAACTTAGAGAAAAGATGGAAGGCAACCTCCACCATGGATAGGTGTCACAGAGCTATAAGAATGGCCACAGACCAGTAGGAAAATAAATTTTATGAATAAGAAATAAATGATTACTAAATGCTCATCTTCATAAAAATAGATGGAACCTAATTAATTAAATTGAACTCAATGAAAAATAAGAAAGAAAAACTACTTCCATGTGTCGGGAAGATGATATAAATATTTTATTTTATTATGATCTTATAAATCAAGGCAAGCATATACTTTAACGATCAAAGTAAGACTTTATAGTAGAAGGGCAATTAAAAAACTAACAAAGATGAATTATTGCTCCATTGGGATGATTGGAAATCCAACTGCCTAGTCAGCTTTTGCTCAGAAAGGTTTTCGTTGCCCCGGGTCTTTCAGGAAGGAGGTGTCTGCAATGGAATCTTTGAGATAACTGAAGCTTTTTTCTTTGACTGGCAACATTAGGGTAGAAACATTTCTAAAACTCTGAAGTCTTAACACACTCTTCTCCCTTCCGCTCAGGTTATAGTGTCACCTTCCTCTGGTGACTTTGCTAGCACACTGTCAGCAGCTGTCTGCGCCTGTGCCCCGTGGCTGTTTGCCGGCTCCACCATGGACACTGAGGTTCACAAGGTTCCAGAGAAGTGGGGTACCTGGTTCGTCATTCATTTTAAAGAACTGTAATCTTTATAAGATTCCAGATTCTCATTTTCCTTTACACTGGACAATGAATTTTCATAAGACAGGTATTTTGAAAATTATTCTTCTTCATGTTTGTATCCCTGGCTCAGAGCGCAGGGCCTGGCATACAGTGACCGGGTAAGGAGTGAATGCATGGGAATGTTTGGCGCATGCCTTTCTGCGGTGAGTCTGCTTTATATTAGAAAGTTGTAAAGGTGTTAACAGCAAATGTAAAGTTAGCAGAAGCCCAACCAACAATTCCTTCTCTCCTTCCTCCATGAAGTTTTTCCTCTTGCCACCAGCTGTGAGTGAACCTACTTCACTACATCTGAGACACTTCCCACATTTCGGCCCTGTCAGGAAGTGTACCCCAGGACTGCCTTTCAGGAGACACTTGCTCCCCCAGCTGCAGGAAGTGTTTTTCTGAAGGATCATGCCATGTCGGAGTCTCTTGCTAGGAATTTCCTCCACCAAAGGGAGATGTCTCAGTCAAAGTTATGGCACCTCCCCTGGGGTTAGTTTGCATCCGATGACTGTTCGTTGAGGGGTTCCAAGACCTGAACTCACTTCAGAACAACTCTGGAGCATCATTTCAGCTCCAGAGCTCTCAGAGGGATTGACAAAGCCTTTTTTTGTGGGTGTGTAGCTGCAGCACAACCCTCCTCCTCCCCCTACCCCCTGCTGCCTTCATCTCTTTCTAGTCTTTTTCTCAAGAACACTGCTCAATAAACTCCCCTGCACACAATTTTCTGAGGCTGTTTCCCCAAGGAGCCAACTTCAGACAGTAAGGCACAAGCGTGGACAATCTTCAGCAACCGTCTCAGCAGGTAGTCAGTGCTCAGTCAATGTCAATCACATGAACGCACTCCTCTTGCACCCACCTTTCTTGTTATGATGACGACAGGTGAGTAAGTCACCCAGCAGAGTTAGACAGAAGCCGTGAGTTGCTGGGGAAATGGATGCTACATCGTCCTGAAACCTAATCAGCAACAGACTCCCCAAGCTCTTGGGCCATGGAATACTTGTGTGGGCAACCAAAGTGAATCCCTGTAGCTAGTAGAGATGACACTCCCCACCAAAATGAGGGATCTGTCTCCTCTCCCTTGAGTCTGGGAGGCCCTGTGAATGCTTTGAGTAGTAGAAGATAACAGAAGTGAGGCTGTGTCACTTTCCCAAGGCTATCTTTTAGAATTCTCTCTCTGGGATTCTTGAGCTGCCAGGCAAGAAGGCCTACTCCCTGAGACCGCCACACGTAGGCACCCTGATGGACGCTCCCTGACAAGCCAACCTTCTACCCATTCTCTGCCCTCAAGTTGCCAAGCATGTGAGTGAAGCTGCCTTGGAGGGCCCCAGATGCATCATTACACCATCTGAATACCACCTAGTGACCACCGTCACCCTTACACAGAAAGAAAAATCACCAGCTAGGGTCCCAACAAATTCCTAATCCACAAAATCATGATAGAACAGAATGGTTACTATTTTAATTTGTTATATAACAATAGATAACGAGAAGAACCCCATCCTGGAATCCCCTCAACACCTTCTTCTAATTCTCTATGGCCACCATACTTACCCTAGGGTTCTTCTGGCTTCTTAAGCCAGGGATCTATTTCGAGGTCTGCTCATTGAACAGTTGCTACTCAGAGTTCTGAGTTTATGTGGCTCCATGAACTGTTCCTTCTAAATGGCCATCACTGTTATGGAAGCTGCAGCTACAATGTGAATATCAAAGATCTTACCCTACTTCCTACTCTCAAAAAAAAAAAAAACGCAGAAAAAGTCAACAAACAACTAAACAAACAAAACCCACAGAAACAAAATATTTCAATAAAAGATAAGTCAAGGAGCCATAGCTCAATCAGTGTTCAAAGTTTCTGAATGATCTCCAAGTCTGGACTCTGTGAGAGAAAGAAGAAAGCTAAGATAGTTGAGTCCTTACTGTGTGCAAATACCACGAATTTACATGCACAATCACAATTTTCACATTGTTGTGTTCTTACTGTGTGCAAATACCATAAATTTACATGCACAACCACGATACTCACAGTATCCCTGTGAGGTGGGTATTATTAGCCTCTGCTCACCAGTAAGGACACAGGCGTGGAGAGGGTTGAGTAAGCTGCTCAAGGTTTCACAGCCAGTAAAAGATGCGAGAGAAAGGGGGGAAGAGGGCAGCGATTCAAACTCAGATATGTCTGTCTGAGGTCAAACAAAGCCTGGGAGAAGGAGTAAGAATTTCAGGCTGTTACAGTTGCCTCTACAAGAGGAAAACACTGCAATCACCAATGAGGTGGAAGACTTTTACGACTAATTCAAACTAGCAGCTGTACGCAGTGTGAATGCTTACTCTTAGACTGAACATTTTTCTATGTCAGTGAGGTTATTGGCACTTTACTTGGAATCTCACAACTAGGGATGTCATTAAACAGGTGATTTATTATGCAAGAAAAGTATTGGACCCCATTGTTACATACACATAAAATATGTAAAAATATTTACGTACCTACGCAGGTGTGGCTGTTGGAGTGGGTGGTGCCCAGCAGGTCACGGTAGGCTGGAGAAGCCGAGGAGTGCAGGGGAAGGAGGAAGAATAGAGGAGCGGCCATAAGGATTTTCCAGGGGAATTTCATCTCTGAGCTGTGCACCACGGGAGATCTCCTGGCCCCAGAAGCTGCCAGCTAAGAAATGCTCAAATTGAGGCCACAGAATCTCTCTGCCATTCTCTTCCTCTCTCTGGCACATACACCCCACACTCTCACATACATGCTCTTCAATAAGTGTGACACGAATAAAAACACTTACACTCACAGACCCACAGCTGGCGATTGTGGGACCCCTGCGAGAGCCACGTGGGGCAGAGTCTGGGAAGAACTGGAGGGACTCCCTGGTGTGCAGTTCTTCTGAGCCAAAACCTGCAGGAAAAAGAAAAACCTAGGCTGCACAGTGACAGCCACAGGCACTTTATTCTACGCTGCCTGGCTGAAGTCAGTGACCGTAAACCACGAGCTTTGAGGCTTACCGGAACTGTTCTGTTGGGTTGGTTAGGAGGCCCTTCCCCTTTCATTCTTGCAAAACAAAGCCAAATTAAAACTAGAACTGAAGCAGAAAAAAAAAACAAAAAACAAAACTTAACCGTAAACACACAACCCTTTAGCAATTTGACCAGCAGCACCCACATATTGTAGAAATTATAACTTGTTATATTCAGAAGTTATTTAGTTTTGTTTTAAACAGCTTTATACGGGCTCTTTATTTTGATGTTAAAGAATATTCCGGTCAAGTAGCATCTTTTCTCTGGAGAAGCTGGATTATTCCTTGAAGGGTCCAGTATTCTCAAGGCCTTTCGTGTGGTGTGTAGAAAATGAGCCGTGCAGAAAATAATGAGCAGTCGGCAAGGCTGGATTTTAGATCTAACGAGAAAAAAGATGAGTTAGAATCAGCCAATTCATATTTACTTGGCTGTGTGTGATACATCTTTTTTCTACAGAATTTCAAAGTGTGTTGATATTTCCTGCCTGTGGATGATTTGTTCATTGTGCAGAGACTGATTTTCTGTTTTGGAGATGAGAATTGAGCACTGTTTTTCTGGAAAAAATATAAATTCGAACCAGATCATAGATAAAGAAAGACCTATAATGCTTTGTTCTAAAATAGGATACAGCCAAGTCATATGCCATCTCAGACGAGATAAGAAGACGGGGCCAAAGAACTACAGATTAGATAAGTGTGGGGAGTCATGCGGTTCTTTTTCTCTCTGCTTAGGCTCTGAGGAAAGCTAATTGCAAACTTTGAAATATTATGGAGCTTATCTAAATAGGTAGAAATTTTTTAAAAAATAGCATTTTAAGTAGTAGGTAGAATTTTAAAGTTGTATCCTTTCTAGTGTGTAGGAAATACCAATTTTTATGGTGCGAAGATTTTTTGTGTAGGTATTCATCTTACAAATGCCAATGGGGCTGAAATTCCCAAACCTAGCACAAATCAGTGTTTCCCTAATTATGTCCCCAGCACAGGTTGGGCCATGAATGCCGTGGATATCTTTGTGTGTCCTTGGTCACCTGTGGTCCTGTGACTTCCTCTGAGACTGAGGTGCTGCTGCTTAAGATCCCTGACCCTGTAATCGAGAGAAGCTTTAGGGGTCACTAGGACCACCACGGGGGTGTGGTCTAGAGAAGTTCCAGAGACTTCCTGGGGAGGAAGTATAACGGACTGATTAAGAACAGATTGTGAGGACAGAAAGGCCCATATTCAAACCTTGTATCTACCGTTTATTTCTGAGTAGTATGTTCGGCCAGTGATGTAAACTTTCTCCCTTTAGTTCTTCATTTATATTGGGATAATGGTAATATCTTCCTCAGAGAGCCGCTGGAGAGACTCACATAAATGATGTATCCAAACTACAAGAAGTAAGTATTTAGTAAATCAAAGCTCGGTAAGAGTGTGATGAAACTTGCACTCCACATCAGCTTCAAGAGAATTCCAAGACACCCGTGGCAGTTGCAGGCCAAGATGTAATACATGGGAGATGGCGTGGATGGGAAGAGGCAGCGTTTATCAAACACCTTCTAGGTGCCATGCAGCATTCCAGAAGTGCACGGTCTAGTTTGTCTAACCCAGAGATTGGTGAGGAATCTTCTGAGGGCTTCTAGAAGAGAGTTTAGCACAGGCTCTGGGCCTCCTGAGACTCTCCTGGTCTAGATGAATGGCTGTGAACAGGTTGGGAATCTCTTAGGGTGAGAGGAATTTCTTGGTGTAAGGCTGTGTACAAGTTCTATGCCCTTCATCGTGTGTATGTGGCCAGGCAGTTCCACCCACAGCCACCCCAAGGATGGTGAGCCTGAAACAGCCAGGTGTGCTCAGGCTGCAGGGCTGGCCACAGCGTGTGGCACTGACTCAGCTGTGTGGCACTAAGCAAGTCCTTTCCTAGTTCCAGAGGTGATATTCTTCAGCTGGAAAAGGGAGATGAGAGACAATCTACATGGTCATACCAAACACATAGCAGGTTTTTAATAAATAGAAGCAATTTCACACTTGAAGGGTGAGTTCTTACTGCACAAGGTCAAAAGAAGAACACAGAAATCAGGAAATAATTTTTGCCAACCGATGCTGAAACAAAGTGCATGTGCGCTCACACCACAAAACAAAACCTCCCTCTCTGTCACCGAGGTGGCACAGGCGTCCCTCGGACTAGCTGGTATCATTGCATCTGACAGGGCTGCCTTTGTTCATTGAGTACTGAGTGCAAATGTCCTAGGATCTCTGAACAACTTGCCAAAAGGCTTGGCCCCACCTGTACCATGGTCTAGTCATACCCTGTACAATGTCCCTACAGGATCCCTGCCGTCAGACACTCCAATTTTGAATGTCTCAAAATCTGCTCTTGAGAATGAGATTCCCTCCTTAAAGTACTTTGTTACTTCCTTCACTCAGAGAGGTCGGATTCAAACCACAGCCTTCCCCTCCGCCACAGGAGGCCGAGGGTTTATGATCCCCAGACGTTGCCCTTGTGGTTCCAGCTTGTTCAGTATGAACGTGCTTCTTGAATATTTTTTGACCTGCATTGAAATCAACCATTTCATTCACAGCAAGTTCATTAATCAGAAAAAAATAAGAATAAAGACCAGGGTGATGGAAAATCCTGTAAAAGCTGGCACTGTCACCAAGGTGCCTCTTGTCTTTGGCTTTCTCCTCTTTCTGAAGTCCAGGTCTATGCTGCCCTCTCGTTGCTCCCGGCTGTCCAGGATTGTCTACGGTGCTCTTCCATTCTCAGGCTTTTTGCTGACCCTGTCCTCCCCAGTAAGAACTTATTAATTCTGGTCCCACTCTATTCTGTCTCTGCTCTCTGCTAAGGAAGTGGTAAGCTAATCCATACCGAAGATGCATGCTGACTAATTAAAAGAGCTCTGGGCTCAGGATGGGGGTGACCTAGATCATGGCTTTGCCCTTTAGTAGCTGTGTGCCCTTGGGTGAGCTGCTCCACCTTACTGAATACTGGCTCATTTAACTATAAAATGGGATATATAATGCCAATATTAAAAGACAATTGTGGAGATTAAAGACATAATGTAAGTGCAAAACACCTAGCAGCAACTGTTAGAGAAATTTAAAGCTAACAAGGAATTAACATTATCCTTCTCAAGTAATGTTGAACTATTTTTGAAATGCCTCTAAATAGAGATTGTAAAATTGATTCATAATAATTTTACACATTTATGGGGTATATGTGATATTTGGATATATGCATACAGTGTGTAATGATAAAATCAGGGTAAATGGAACATCCATCACCTCAAACATTTATCATTTCTTGTGATGGGAACATTCCAAATCTTCTAGCTATTTTGAAATATACAGTAAGTTTTTTTTTTAACTATCATCACCCTACTGTGCTCTTGAACACTAAGACTTATTCTTTCTATCTATCTGTATTTCTGTGCCCATTAATCAACCTCTTCATCCCTTGTCTCCCCTTCACAGCCTCTGATAACTATCATTCTACTGGCTGTCTCCATGAGATCAACTTTTGTAGCTCCCACATGTGAATGAGAACATGTCTTTCTATGCCTGACTTATTTCATTTAATATAATGGCCTCCAGTTCCATTTACATTGCTGCAAATGACAGGATTTCATCCTTTTTATGGCTAAATAGTATTCCATTGCATGTCTGTACCACATTTTCTTTATTCATTCATTCATTCGTGAACACAGGATGATTTCATAATTTGGCTATTGTAATAGTGCTTCAATAAACATGGGACATCTCTTCAATATACTGAATTTCTTTCTTTTGGATATATACCTAGCAGGGGGATTGCTGGATCATATGGTAGATCTCCTTTTAGTTTTTTGAGAAAATTCCATACTGTTTTCTATAGTGATTGTACTAAGTTATATTCCCACTAACAGTGTACTAGTGTTCCGGTCTCTCTGCATCCTTGTCAGCATCTGTTATTTTTGTTTTTGATAATAACCATTTTAATTGGGATGAGATTATATCTCATTGTGACTTTGATTTGCATTTCCCTTATAACTAGTGATGTTGAACATTTTTTAATATACTTTTTGACCATTTTTATGACTTTTTTTGAAAAATATTTATTCATATCATTTGCTCATTTCTGAACTGAATTATTTGTTTTTTGCTATTGAGTGGTTTGAGTTCCCTATATATTTGGTTATTAATCCCTTCTTGGATGGATAGTTTGCAAATATTTTCTCTCATTTTGTAGGTTGTTTCTTCCCTCTGTTGATTATTTCCTTTGCTGTGCAGAAGCTTTTTAGCTTGATGTAATGCCATTTGTCTATTTTTGCTTTTGTTGTTTGTGCTTTTGAGGTCTTACTGAAAAAGTCTTTGCCCAGACCAATGTCCTGAAGCATTTCTCCAATGTTTTCTTTCAGTAGTTTCATAGTTTCAGGTCTTAGATATATGTCTTTAATCCATTTTGATTTGATTTTTGTTTGGGGCAAGAAATAAGGATGTAGTTTCATTCTTCTGTATACGGATATCCAGTTTTCCCAGCACCATTTACTGAAGAGACTGTCTTTTCCCCACTGTGTGTTCTTGGCTCCTTTGTGAAAGATAAGTTCACTATAGATGTGTGGATATATTTCTGAGTCCTCTATTCTGTTCCATTGGTCTATGTGTCTGTTTTTTATGCCAGTACCATGCTGTTTTGGTTACTACAGCTCTGTAGTATAATTTGAAGTCAGGTAATGTGATGCCTCCAGCTTTGTTCATTTTGTTCAAGATGGCTTTGGCTATTCTGGGTCTTTTGTGGTTCCATATAAATTTTAGGATTATTTTTTCTATTTCTGTGAAGAATGGCATTAGTATTTTTATGGGGATTACATTGAATCTGTAGATTGCTTTGGATAGTATGGACATTTTAACAATATTGATTCTTCTAATCCATGAGCATGGAATATCTTTTCTTTTTTTGGATGTCCTCTTCAGTTCTTTTTTTTTTTTTTTTTTTGAGAGAGAGTCTGGCTCTGCTGCCCAGGCTAGAGTGCAGTGTTGTCAGCCTAGCTCATGGCAACCTCAGACTCCTGGGCTCAAGCAGTCCTCCTGCCTCAGCCTCCCGAGTAGCTGGAATTACAGGCATACACCACCATGCCCGACTAATTTTTTCTATATATATATTTTTAGTTGTCCAGATCATTTCTTTCTATTTTCAGTAGAGACGGGGTCTCGCTCTTGTTCAGGCTAGTCCTGAACTCCAGACCTTGAGCGATCCACCCGCCTCGGCCTCCCAGAGTGCTAGGATTACAAGTATGAACCACCACATCCGGACTCCTCTTCAATTCTTTCATCAATGTTTTACAGTTTTCATTATAGACATCTTTCACTTCTCTGGTTAAGTTTATTCCTAGGTATTTTCTTTTATTTGTAGCTATCATAAATGGGGTTACTTTTTGGTTTCCTTTTCAGATTGTTTACTGTTGCCATAGAAATGCTACTGATTTTGTATGTTGATTTTGTATCCTGCAACTTTACTGAATTTGTTTTTCAGTTCTAATAGTTTTTTTTGTGTGAAGTCTTTAGGTTTCTCTAGATATAAGATCATATCATTTGCAAACAAGGATAATTTGTCTGTTTTCTTACTTTTACCAGTGAGTTTTATACCTTTAGATGTTTTCTTGTTACACATTAGCATCCATTTCTTTCAGACAGAAGAATTCCCTCTAACATTTCTTGTAAGATGGGTCAAATGTTGATGAATTCTCTCAGCTTTTATTTATCTGGAAAATTCTTTATCTCTCTTTTGTGTTTGAAGGATAGCTTTCCTGGGTACAGTATTCTGTACCCAGAATACTGGTTGGCAGTTTGTTTCCTTTAGCACTTTGAAGATAACATCTAACACATTCTAGCCTGCATTGTTTCTGCTAAGAAAGCTGCTAAAAGCTGTACTGGGGCTCTGTTAAATGTAATATGTCTCTTCTCTCTAGGTGCTTTGAGTATTCTTTTTTTGTCTTTTTTTAAAAATTTCATTTCAGAATATTACGGGGGTACAAACACTTCGGTTACAAATACTGTCTTTGTATCACCTGAGTCAGAGGTACAAACGTGCCCAACCCCCAGATGGTGCACACTGCACATTCATTAGGTTTGAATTTACCCATCCCCTCCTCCCTCCTGCCACATGCTTGACACCAGATGAATGTACTTCTATATGTGTACACACCAGTGTTGATTAGTTAGTGCCAATTTAATGGTGAGTACTTGCGGTGCTTGTTTTACCATTCTTGTGATACTTTACTTCGAAGAATGGGCTCTAGGTCCATCCAGGGTAATACAAGAGGTGTTAGTTCACTATTTTTTTCTGTGGCTGAGTAGTACTCCATGGTATACATATACCACATTTTATTAATCCACTCATGTATTGATGGCCATTTGGGTTGTTTCCACATCTTTGCAATTGTGAATTGTGCAGCCATAAACATTCAAGTGCAGATGTCTTTATTCCAAAATGTCTTTTTTTCATTTGTCTTTGGTTTTTGCTCTTTTATTTACGATGTACCTTGGGGAATTCCTCTTTGGGTTGAATTTGATTGGTTACCTCTGAGCTTCCTGTACCTGGATGCTGTCATCTTTCTTCAGATTTGGGAAATTTTCAACAAATTTTCAAAATTTTCAATTTTTCTTAAATATGCTTTCCAAGTTTTTTCCTCTCTCTTCTCCTTCAGGAATTCCAATTTTGTGGAGGTTAGTTTGCTTGGTGGTGTTTCATATTCTTGAAGGACGTTTTTACTCTTTTTTATTCTTTTTTTCTTTTTGATCCTTTGGTTGAGTAATTTCATATGTTTTGTCTTCATGCTTGCAAATTCTTTCTTCTGTTTGATCAAGTCTGATGTTTAAGCTTTCTAGTGCATTTTTCATCAGTTATTGTTTTCTTTATCTCTATGGTTTCTATTTGGTTTTTTAAAATTTCCTGTTTCTTTGTCAAATTTCTCATTTTGTTCCTGTATTGTTTCCTAAATTTTATTTAGTTGCTACCTATATTTTCTTTTGATTCTCTAAAGTTCTTTGTGAGGATTATTTTGAATTCACTCCCAGACATTTTATAGATCTTCAGTTCTTCTGGCTCTATTGCTAGAGGTTTGTTGGGTTTTTTTGGTGGTTTCACATTTCCATGAGTTTTCACAGTCCTTGCTTCTTTATGTTGATGCCTACACGTTTGAGAAGATAGTCACATCTTCCAGTTTTTGCAGGTGTTCTTTGGTGGTGGTCGACATTTACTTCTTAGTATCAGTACATAAACACTGGCCTAGTGTTGCCTCCTGTTCTGGGGAGAACTTACAGTGAACACCAAAACTAAAACACTGCACTGGAACTAACTCATTACTATGTCTTTGTGTCTTGATCTGGGGCAGACTTATGAACATCAAAACTTAAATGCTGCTCCAGAACTAAATCACTGTCTTGCTATTGTTTTCAAGTCTAGAGAAGACTTAGAGTGAACACTGGATCTTAAATTCTTCCTTGGAACTATATTATTGACCTGCTGTTGTTCCCCAGTCTGGGAAAAACTTAAGTAGTCAATGAACTTAATCCCAACCTTTTAGTTGTTTCTGGGCCAGAGGAAAGCTCCATCAAGCACCTGGGCTTTGCGGAAAATATGGCTAGAGATTCAGGTCTTCCCTTGAATTGCATTCCCTGGGGCACTATGGCACCAGCTAGTCTTTTTAATGTGGCATCACCTCTGATGAGAGCACTGAGCAAGGGCTAGGATCTGTGCACCAGTTACTGTGGTAAGCTGCCCGCTCTTTGTCCTCAATTTACCCAAGATGGTTCAGTCCTACTGGTACTCCTAAATGTTTATTGTGAGACAGGACCAGAATGTGCTTCCTTCATAGATTCCCAGTCTGGTAGGGAGATCAAACATCCTGAACTGACAGGAGTTGGAGCTTATGCAGTGATGGGAGCACTGGGGAGTGGCTGTAAATACACATGAAGGTTTGGTTGCTCACCTCTTTCTCTGTAGCCCAAAGGGGTTGGGGACCATAGCTGTAGAGCATACATTCTATTAAATAGAAGTCTTTTGTCTGATGGTCACCTGATAGAAAATTTGGGGAAAGGAGCTGTAGCAAGTGGATTCCTTTTTGTATGTGAGGCAGAAGAATGTGGACACATGCAAGTGGATAGGAATAGAGAAGAGAGAGAAGGGAGAAGCAGGGACAGATGAGACACTAGGTTCTTCCTGGCTAAAGAGCCACAGAGAAGTGCTGGGAGAGAGGGTAGCAAAAATGCCAGAGCTAGTAAGAAGGTCTGATGTAGATTTTTAAGTTTGCTATGCCATGTATTGGAGAGATGAGACTTTGTCCAGATCCTGAATGGATTTTTATGAAAACTGAGGAAGAGACTGAGTTTCGTGTTTGGAGCAGAGCAGGGTAGAGCTAAGAAGGCACAGGTAGAAACAAGTGCACAGATGGGAGGGGCCATGTAAATATGTACCTCAGTGATTCACAGTTATCTTGGGAAGGGCTTTAGATGCCCATATGTTATAGATTGGGGGCAGGGTGGGATCAAATCACTTTTACCTAGCTTTCTGAGGTGTAAAATTTGAACGCGCATAACAAAATTAAATAAACATAGCTTAAACCAACTTGAAGTTTATTGATTTATTCATTCATTCATTGTTAGATTTTAAAAGTCTAGGGGTAGATGGTTCAGAGCTGGTATGGCAGTCCTATGGTATCTTCAGGGACGTAAGCTCCTAATTTCCTGTGCCAGTATCCTAAAGTTGAGTAGCACCATCGAGATCATCTAAAGGTATAAAACAACTGCTAGAGCTCGAGCCATCATATCCATGTTCCAGGCATGCAGTAGAAGGAAGCAGAGAAAGACTAGTGGCACTCACACCTTTCCTTATAGGGAGCTCCTCAGAAAAGTCTCCCACGTTAGGACCAAAAATCTCCTCCTGATGTTCCAAGTCATTTTACCTGGAGTTAGGGAACAGAAAAGGTAGGAGGAGAGGGAAGAAGACCATGAAATTTCTTCACGTGGTGCCTAGCACAGAGCAAGTGCTCAAAATGTTGAATCCAAATCCCCATCCAAACACCTGCCAAGTGTTTCCAATGGGAGGGTTATGGGAGAGAAGTGAGGATGGGGATCAATATCTTTTCATATATTTGGGGAAATAACCAGCATAAATATATCCCTAAATGGTCTTATGTTAAGATAATATGGGCTTTAAGAGAAAAAGAAAGCTTCAGGAGCATGGTTAAAGATAAAATTAAAGTTAAAGAAAAATAGTAATCTTCATCTAAAGCACAATAGATCATATTGCCCTATTGCCCCCAACCTGTCCAAGCTCCCCATTGCCCACCAAATAGAGAGCTAACATCTCACAGGGATTCACAGAGCTTCCCCTCATCTGGAGCCAGATCATCTCTCCAGCCATGTTTCTAATCACTTTTCATATGTGCCCTGTGTTCTTGTCACACCAAGTTACCTGTGACGTCCCCAGACATACTCAGATGTTCATGCCCGAGTCCTTTTGCATGACCTTTCGCTTGCCTGGAACATCCCTCTCCTTATCTTCCAGGAAAACTCCTTCAACTTTTCCTTTAAGCATATTTCTTCTCAGAAGCTGTCCCTGTCCCTTGCCAAGCATGAGTGTCAGCTGTGTCCTCAGTGTTCCCCAGACACTTTATCGTTAGTGTACCCATCTGTTTCCCCCCTTGGCTGCAGGTTCCTGGAGGACAGGTTATTTAGCATCATCGCTGTAGAACATGCACCTGACTCATGGCAGATACTCAATAAATGTTCATGGAGAGAAAAAAAGAAATGAGCAAAATAGAGTAAAAAGATACAACATGTTAGGTATTATAGCAGTACAGGAAGTAGATGAGGATATTTTAAAAATGTTCTCAGGAGCATTATGTAAAAGGAAAAGCATTAAAGGCAGGAAATTTGGGGCTCGGAACTAAACCCTCATGCAAATGCTGAGGAATCGGGTCAGCAAAGGATGCAATAAGGGCTGAGCATTGAGTTAGGATTCGAGAAGCAATTCCATGTCTGGGTGGAGAGAAAACAAGAAGTGAGAGTGTTATGTCTCAGGCTGTAAAGTCTGGAGTCATGCAATTTCCTGCCGGCTGTCACAATTTTTGTAATAAGATAATAAAGTTCATTTCCCTAGAGACTTCGAGTCTGACCCAGTCCAGGGAAGTGGAGAAGTGCAGCACTAGTTTTGCCTTGCTGACCCCAGACCCCCGAGCCAGGGCTGCTCTGAGGAGCAAGAAGGTCTTGTGCAGCCAGGTCTGCATTCACCTGTCAAAGGAAGAGCCAGAGGGGCCTTGGTTTCTGCACCTGAAGCAGCAGGTCCTCCTTCAGCAGCTCAGAGATGCTTGAACTTCCCTGAATTACTTCTTGCCATGCTCTGAGACTAGTTTCAGGTGGGAGGAGAACACTGACTCACCTGGCGATTACAGAGTTGGCAAAGTTAAGTGAGGCAGTGAGACTTGTACCTGGTCCGAGGGACTGAAGTGTGCGGTCAGTGTGAATTGGCCTGAACTTTGCTGTTTTACACACATCCCAAAGAGTGCTTTTAAAAATAATGCTTTATCATTTTGCATTCCTTTTTGATTTTACAGTTTTATTGTGTGTGTGTGTGCATGTATGTGTGTGTCCATTGTCAAAGATAAACAAAGCAAGACGCTAGTTAAAGTGATAAGGATAGATTTTAATTAGTAATACACTATTTCAATAGGGGAAAAGTTCAGTGTGAGCTGAACTCAACTTTGGTCTGTATTAAGGTTTGTGATTTGCAAAGGGCATTTTAAAGGGAGAAAGAGGTACTAGGGAGGAGGGTAATGGGTAATGGGAAGTTGGAAGAGTCAAGAAGTGAAAAATTACAAGAAGCAGGAAGGCTGGTATGGGCCGTGTGGAACCCATCTGGCTTTGCTAACTGGTGCAAGTTAGGCTCCTCCCACCCACAGAGACTGGGAGAAAGGGACCTGACCTTCAGGTGTTGGCTAGAACAACAGTAAATTCTTCTGGCAGCTTGAGGTTTCTCTGATGGGCACTTAATTTGAAGCAGGGCTGGGATCATCCTAGGGATGTGGCCGTGAGCTGTTAGAAACTATGTTAGAGTTTGTTCAAATCTTTATGGGCCAAAGTGGAGGCCTGGTCGAGAAGAGGGCTCAAAGGAGCCTGGCGAGCTTTGGTCAAGGAGAGAAGCTGGGTCACCGAGTATGTGTACCGACTCCTGCCACTGAGTGGTAGAGTTTATTTGCTCTCCTCTTGAATCTGTGCTGGCCCATGACTGCTTTGACAAATCCAGTCTAGAAGAAGTACCCCTGGGCTGGAGCCAGGCCCAATCTTTCAGAGGACTGGAAGCTTCTGCCTTGGTCTCTTGGTGCCCTGAGTTTCTACGTAAGAAGTTTGATTATTCCGCTTCAGAGATCGTGTGCAAACCTGAGACCATATGGAGAGGGAGGAGGGCCCTGCTGACCCAGCCTTCCAGCCATCCCTGAAAAGGCACCAGGCATATGGATAAGACTAACTGGAACCTTCCAGACCAGACTGAAACCATCTCAGACCCTCCAGACTAGTGCAATTGCCAGCTGAGCACCAACCAGTTTCCCCAGTTGACCTACTTGAAGCAGAAGAATCACCCAGTTGAGCCCTGCCAACAAGAGAGAAAATAAAATGGTCATTGTTGTAAGCCCCTAAATTGGGGAGTCATTTATATGTAACAGTAATCAGAACAGGGTGCAAGATTGGAGACTGAGGTATGGTTGGCTGGTCTGTGTCATACAGATTATTAAGGATTTTGGCAGATCCTCTATTTCTTTGACACTGTGCTTTGGGGAGCATTATGATCCTTCATTTTGGATCAAACCAGTCCAAAAGCCTTGGACTATCTAGTAATCAGAGGCAACTGATGTATGTCCCAAAACGATAATAACCCAGTCTCAGAAAAGAACTACATAAGACCTTCAAAGACAAAGACCTCCAAATTGAGGGAAAAGGTCACATTTTCTGGCTTCCTATCTTTCAAGTCTCCTGATAATTCTTCTGTTGCTTGTTTGGGGGTGTGAGTTGTTATTGCAATGGGGGCAGGGAGAGGGAAGAGAGAGAGGAGGGTGGTGAAGTTATTTGTCTGGGGCTTGTTAAACATGCTGCAACTGGAGCGAGGAACAAGGATGTAGAATCCTTTGTCAACATCTGCCTCTTGGAGCAGGGTTTGGGATAACCTATTACCTGCCCTCACACACCGGAAGGGTGATAAAACCTCCCCAGAGCTGGCAAGTGAGGCTGGCATCTGCCTTGATTCCATTCTCCCCAGAAGTCGAGGGAGGGGCCTTGACTGCTGAGCCAGGTTAGGAGTAGGTAAGACACACACAGAACATTACGGAAACCGAGGACTGGGGAGTGTGAGATGACTGGTCGGAGTCAAACCCAGAATGGAAGCCTTGTTAACTGATTTTGAAGCCAGAATCCTTTCTGCGGTTTCCTTCCACATTCTTTCAAATGTCCTTGTTTTCAATATCTTGCTTTCAAGAGACTATTATGATATTAGTCATTCACATTTTAATTGAATAAATGTTTTGCAGGAGAGTGTAAAAGTAAAATAAAATGATTGTTGTTGAATAGGAATCACATATCAAAATATAACCTGTACAAAATAATTTTGGTCTAATATGTCTACATAGTTATTAAATTTCACAATAAAAATCATTTATGTAATGTGTTTTGCTGAAACAATGTCTCCTCTCTTTTACTTCCACATGTTTAGGCAGCAAGTCACAAGGTCAAGGATGTCGACACTGGGCAAAGGTCTAGGTGAAGTCAGTCTCAGCCTCCACATCCCTTAGACAAGTCTGGATTTGGCTGAGACTTTGAGGTTGACCAAGACACTGCCAGGTGAGTTTCTTCAGACTGAGGGGGCTGTGAGTTCCCTTCAAGTGTGTCAAACCTTGTTTTCCATGGCTTCTCCCAGACAAGGGAAGTTCTCCCAGGTCCTCATCTGTACAGTTTATCCCAGAGCAGGAAGCTATGCTAGCAGTCCACAGCTAGAGTAGACTGAAATTAGGGACTAGTCTACCTCAGGGCTTTGTGCTTTGGGGTGAGCCTTGGTGCCACAGGTGCTCTGTGCTGTCTGCTAGCTCAGTGTCTGCCAGCCTCTCCAGTTCCCCACCTGATATGATTCCCACTCAATATCCTTATACACTAGGCCCTGCCTCCAGCTCTTGCTCCTTTCTATGGAGGTAGAATGGCCTCCACCCCACAGATGGTTGTGGGAATTACAGTGGGAGTGGACTGATCTGTCAAACCACATCCCACCATGCATGTTACCTGTTGTCTGCCTCTCAGTAATGCCCTCCCTGCCAGACTGGGGTTATTGGATTTATTGGTGTCTGCCTGAAATAAGCCCTCACTCTCTGCATCCTTTGGGCTTTGAACACTGGACCGAATATCCTTTCTGATAAGGACCAACGTCAATAGCAGTGTTGGGGCCACCTCAACTTTGTCCATCTTGGTCTTGCAATCCTTTCCATCCTCACTGGTCTGTAAGGCTGACGTCCAGTTGGCTTTGTAGCTAAGGCCATCTGTTAGGTGTCCGAGGCTTGGAGTCACTCTAGGGCGGAGCCAGAATTTCAAAACATTCCAGTGCCTCTTCCCACTCCCTGGAAGTAAATGCCCATGATTTCTGTAGTAATGCCTAAAACAGCTAGTGTCTTGAATATGCCCTAAAATCACTAACAGCTCTTCCACCTACCCAGTTTGCTCTGACCAAGAGTGACTCCATCTTCATACCCTTATCCTTCAATCTTCTCTTGGAACCAGACTCTTGTATGACATTGACTAGGCCATCTGCTCCCCCAGCATTTGCTGCTGCACTGGGATACATTTCCCCCTAAAACCACCACCTTCTCACTGCTCTGTGGCACCAGTGCCTCTACTCTCCCAGAGTTCAAGCCAAAAGACAATGGGACCATCTAATCAGATGTTTTCTGTAACATGGCTCATATGAAGTTGTCTTCCTGCAAAATTGAGGTGTGCAGGTAAAGCACTCAGCCAGCACCTCACTCCAGAAAACTTTTCTCCTGAAGGGGTCAGAAAATCTCGGAACTACAGTCCATGATACAAGAAATCTTAATTTCTGATTCAGAATCTTTCCTTTCACTCTTTGATGTGAGAAATTGCTCAGGCTTCAAAAGAGACCTGTGGATTTAAAGGCTGCCGTTCGGTGGGCCTGCTTCAAGATACACATGTAGAGGTGATCCATGCCAGGCTTGTACCAGCTACACCAAAGACAATCCAATTAGCACATGACACCCACGAATAACATACTCGAATTCCATCATGCAGGGAAATAGTTCATTCTCAATCAATAACAATGGAAACATTTCATCTTGTCATTGTTAGCTCTGAAACTGAGATCTTTTATTTCTATGTAGTCATAGATCCTAAATTATATGATTATGAATGGAAATAATTAGGTAGTGACCTTTCTTCCACATTTTCTTTCATATGTGAATCTTATAAGGAAATAGTGCACTGATGAAAGTCAAAATGTTTCAGTGAACAGCTTTCAGACTTTCAGTATCAAAATAATTATAAGTGAAATTGTTAAAAATTTCTGTTCAATGCCAATATGTGGCTTTAAATTAAAATCAAACACATTTCTTATTAAAGTAAAAGAAATAAAAAAATCTGCCTAATTTAATTGGATCCACAGTCTTCATAGGATTCTAGAAAACTCTTTGTTGATTGATTTATTCAATGAATATTTATTGATCACCTACAGTCTGGCACTTTTGTAGGCATGGACGTTAAGAAAACTTACAAAGGTGTTTTCCCTCACTGTTGACTTGTTGTGTGATCTAGCAAATCGATTTGTTTAAATATGGTTAAATCACTTTTTCTTTTTGTCATTATTTATCCACCTGAGCAGAGCTGGCACCTGCAAAGCCCCTCATTGGGAAACTTACTTACAAACCCACTGTTCCCATAAAGCAGAAAGCTGCATTTCTCTGCATTACAGTGCCTGTGAGTGGTGCTGAGGCTGGGCTCCAGCGCTTGCATGTGTGTTGGTCCCAGTGTTGACTTCAGGCACATTTCACAGGTAAAATTAAACAACTTCTTATATTGGGAAATTAATGACATGGGCTGTTATATTTGCTCCTAATTGATCACCTTATATAATGTATCATATTTTATAGAGTTGCAGACCCCTTTGAGAATGTGACGAAAGCTATGGATCCTCTTTCCAGAAAACATGCACATAATGCAAGGACACTGACATTTACACATGAAACACATGAATTTAAAAAAATCATAGACCTCCTGAAACTTATTTCTTTATCTTCTAGGTGTTCATGGAGCCCTCACTAAGAGCCCCTGGTCTGAAAGGACTTACTTTTCTCAAGTTCTTATTCGGCATTCCACATATGTGAAACTTCAGTGAACTGAAGTTTTCCTCTTCAATTTTAACCACTTGGATTGAGACATTGTGTAAAAACCTCTGGGACACTTATTTCTGTATTACCATCTTGATTGATGCAAGCTCTTCCTGTTGAGCAAGGTCATCAGAGTGAACATCAGTCCTCGTGTTGGGCTGTTGACATGAGATCATGTGTGGGAAATCCCAGCCTGAGGTCTGGCCTCCTTTCTTTAAACCAGATACCACATACTGGCTTTCATTTCTTCTTCCTAGTTTGTGGCAATAAAACCAAAGTTCCTTTGTATATTTTGCTTTATATATTTGAGTAAGTTTTTTTGATCCTGGTTTCCTCATTTACAAAATGAGGCTAATGGTACCTACCACGTGGGCCTGGTATAAGATGTAAAACATATATTATAAGATATATTTATTAGCTATAAAACATATAAAGTATCAGAGACACACTACACATACAATATATATTTAATAGATATAATATTTTGGGGCTGTTAAGCCAATATATTTTCATTTCTGGCTGTCCCTAACTTTTAATTTTCCTGCAGCTTCCATTGAAGAATTCAGCACATAGCTCCTTCCATAGACCCTTTGCCTGGGACAGTTAGGACTGGAGATTGACTGACCCAGGTAAGGTGAAGGAAATGATCTAAGAGGGCTTCAGGTCAGACAAAATGGGTGGGAGAAGCATTATGTTTTTGAGCCAACAAAGTATAGGCAGAGAATAGGATAAGAGATAGGTGAGCAAATGGTCAGAGATGTGTGACTTCTCTCCTACTGGACCCAAACCAAGGGTCCTGGGTGTTAGAAAGACTGAGGAGGTAGCCAGGAGCAGAGGGGTTTTCACTCTGATTTCTGTTTGAGACCCTGGGAGGGGACCTCATCCCAGAGGAGCCTTTCAGCTGCATGGGGTGCCTGCAGCAGAGTAGGAAAGTAGTGCCGAAGGTCTGGCAGGGAGGGAGCCTGAGTTAGCATTCCCAAGCTTCCCTTGGCTTGTGTGTGGTCTAGAAAGGACTCTGAAATTTACAGGCAGTCTGTAGAAGAAGCAAAAGTTAGCTGAAGATGTGGCTGACATGGTTTGCTATTCCAGGGGCAAAGAGTTCCTATACCAAAGGGGTGCAGAGAAGACCACCCAGGTTGGGGCCTCAGCAAAGGCCAGGATGGGCCAGCAATGCAGGGAGGGCTGCGGGCTGAAATGAAGCCCAGAGACCAACAGCAAATGCACCAGCTACAAATCTCAACCCCAGAGGTCGATATGGTGCAGGGGCCATCCTCGTTGAGGGCAGGATGCCCAAGGACCCTGCAGGAACCTGATAAGGGGAGTCAGCGTCTACTCCTCCCCACTGCCCTAAACTCCCTCTATGCCCTACTCCCAGAAGTCATCTTGAAAAGGAAGAGTAGTGAGATCTGAAAGATGAAGCTTTTACCCCAAAGCAGCCTGGCCATACCAAAGAGATGATTCCAATTCATGGAGACTAAGATATCACCAATTGGCAAGTGTACAGCGTAACCTCCCTGGCAGGAAGCACAGAGCCGAGAGAGGTGGGGTCAGCCCAGCCACCCGAGGGCTTCCCCAAGGGGTGGTGCAGTTACTGGGGGTAGGGAACATGTCCACCTCTTATAGGGACTGAGGCTCTCCTGGACCACAAAAACGAGCTACAGAAGCTTGGCACCTTCCTCAGGCTCTTCTGGTTGTAGGTTACAGAAACCCATGAGAGCTGGCTTGAGCAAAACCTGAACTCAATGGAAGTACACTGCAGAAGTTCATGGATTCCAAGAACAGAGACAGCATGGGCCCTGGGGAAGGCACGGGACTGGGCGACACTGTAAGGAGTCCAGGAAGTGTTACCTTTCTATTTTTCTCTGACCCTTGGCTTCATTCTTCCCTCTGGCTTTGAACTATCTTCCCCTGTTTCCAGTTGGAAAGGCCACCAATAGCTCTGCAGCTTACAGGTTGCAGAGTCAAGTTTCTCTTTGTCTCAGCTGAAATTTCTCATGAAGGGACTGGTTTGCCTCCCCCATGCCTATTAGTTTTGGCCAGGAAAAAGTTAGGACAAGGGTGTCAAACTGCTCTTGAAGCAAGGAGGGGAGGGTGAGGTATGAATAGGAGTCTAGACTCCACCATCCAAGCCACTAGAAAGGACATGTCACTCTGCCCAGTAAATTAAGCAGATTCTCAGGAGAAGGGAGAATGACTTGGGAAAGAGAGTAGGGGTGGATAGAAGAGGTACCTACCTCCCGCTGGACTTGGGAAAGCAGAGCCAGCTCTCTCCTGGCCACAAGTCAGGAAACAGAGCTGTAGGAGGTGGCTGCAGCACCACCTAGTACATTTTTTTTTTACTCTTTCATTATGTCATCTTAAAGAAATTAAGTGAAACTGTCAGTAAGGAAAAAGAAAACTAACGTTGGGAATATTACTGAAAGGCAGAAAATTGGTTAAACATTCCATTGGGATTTCACAACAGATTGGTGAACTAATTTTCTCACAGCTCCTTAATGAGTCTTAAGGAAAAAAATGATATAATTCTAATGTGATTTTGATGGCTTTATTCTCAGGTCAGCCTGAGAATTTTCTCATAATGTTATTCATTTTTATAAGTGCTTACATAAGCAGAAGTATAAGCACTGGGGTGTCCAGTGTGGCATTTAAGGAACCTGGCAGAAGGAGATGAAGAGGGTGAGAGGGGGGAAAGTCAGAGGTGCTCGGAGAGGCTTTGATCATTTCCAGAGTCACGGAGTTGCAGAGAGCTGGCTTTGGGTGTCACATGTAATTTGATGTCACTCAATGCCCTGCACCCTAAGACCACCTGGCGCACATTTGTAGACAACAAAGTTAGGTTTATTAATATTGCAACAAGAAAAACTCCACAGCCCAGGGAACTTCGAGGCATCTAAGGGAGGATAGTGGAGGGGTATTCAATAAGGTTTTGGGGACTGGAGTTAGTCATTGGATGGTCTTGGCAGGATTTGATCAGATTTTGTAAACTAAGGAGTTTCTGGAAAAGTGAGTGGTCTTTTCTTTGGAACACATGAGTGTGTGTGGAGTTAACTGTCAGATCCGTTTCTCTGTGGTCTTATCTCAGAACAAGTGGGTCCGAAGGAACTGGTGTTTCAACACTTCCAGCTTCGATTGTCTGTAACACCCATCGTGGTTTGGCCTGGTGCAGTTGGCCTGTTCTGTGAGTGCAGCTTATGTTTTGAGAGTTGTGGTTTCTGTGTTAATCCTCAGTCCCATCCCCGCCTCCCCCACTCTCCTCTAGTCTAACAGTCTAGCTGTCAGCAGGGTCCTGTTTCATTCAATCACTATTTTTCTGTTCTATAGCTATGGCCATTCTACTGAAATGCTACATGTGGAGCATAAAGAGCCCTATAGCTGAACAACCTCCTGAAAGGTGCTTATTTAGTTTTCACTGGAGAGTTGGAAATGGTGCTCACTCACAGAAATCCAGCACTCAGTCTGTCATCTTGTTTGTCACTCCCTCCCCATAGGTCTACACCTTAACTGTATACAACAGATGTTATATGTCTTAGGCTTAATGAACAAATGACAATATTGGGAACCTGTTATGAGTTGTAAGAACTATCGCTCTCCCCCTTATGTTCAGGCTTTTCTTGGAGGCCTAGCCAGGACCCCACATGGCAGGCTTCTTTCTGGGGATGGGTCCTGTGGGAAAGCGAGCCAGTCAAGGGTCCAGCACAACCACAGTGGGGTACTACCTCACACCCATCAGGATGACTACCATCCAAAAAACCTAGAAAATAACAGGTGTTGGTGAGTATGTGGAGAAACTGGAACTCCTGTGCACTGTTGCTGGGAATATGAATTGGTGCAGCTGCTATGGAAAATAATATAGTGGTTCTTAAAAAAATTAAAAATAAATCATGATACAATCCAGCTATTCCACTCTGGAATATACCCAAAAGAATTGAAAGCAGAGTCTTGAAGAGATATTTGTATACCAGTGCACATAGCGGCATTATTTACAATAGCCAAAAGATGGAAGCAAACCAAGTGTCCACTGCTGCATGAATGGAAAAATAAAATGTCCATAAAATGGAATATTATTCAGCCACAAAAAGAATTGAAGTGCCAATACTACAATATGGTGAACTTTGAAATCATTATGATGAGCAAAAGAAGCCACACATAAAAGGCCACATATAATATGATTCCACTTGTATGAGATACCTAGAATATTTAAATTCATGGAGACAGAAAGTAGAATGATGGCTGCCAGAGGTTGGAGTAGGGGGATAATGAGGAGTTATTGTTCAATAGGTACAGAGTTTCAGTTTGAAAAGAAGAAAATGTTCTAGAGATATTTTGGTGATGGTTGCACAACAATGTGAATGTACTTAATGCCACTAAACTGTACACTTAGAAATGATTAACATGGTAAATTTCATGTTACGTATATCTTACCATAATTTAAAAAAAAATTTGAAGCTGAAAAAGTCCTACAGAGAAAGAGCCCACAAGAAGCATAAACTTAAGTTTTTAGAGGATGCTGACCAGTGAGGCCAAGGAATCCATATGCACATGCCAGGTCAAGGTGCATGGAATGGGGCCCATGCACCCAGCTGAGGTTAGGAGCTGGCTGGGGTTAGAACAAGATGATCCAAGGGATGTGCTACAGGCTCCTCTTTGTTGGTTGACTGCGGTGTAGTACAGGAGAGGGTCAGACCCAAGGACGCATAGTAAGAGCAGATAAGGGTTTCCTTTCTCCTCTCTGCCCTCTCTCTTCAAGAATATTCAGTGGAGATTTTAGTCAGCCTAGAATTCTCCAGTGAAGTGGGTTGGGAAATAGGGTAAAAGACTCCACTGTCTAAGTCCATTGAGCTCTTCTCCCTCATGAACAGAGCCAGATGGAAGTGAGCACGTATGTTAGTGAGAAGCTATTGGCAATGGCTGAAACAACTTCTTCGGAGATATGGCATTAATAAACCCAACATGTCTTACTTTGTAATGCTTGTGTTAGGAGCTATCAAAGCTGGAAAGCCAGCTGTGGCATCTAGACATCAGAAGGGGTGGGAGAAGGGTAGCGAGTCCTAATAACAAGCAATAGTTATAAATCCAGGCAGGAAGTCAGGGGCAGGGAGGTTCCTAGGAGAGTCACCAGATCTCCAACAGAGCCACAGGTGATGGGTCCAAAAAAGAGCCAGAGGCATTGGGGTTTTAAAGAGGCTTGATTCTAGGTGTTGGTGTGTTTCTGTGCTCTGTCTTTTCTTTACTTTACCTCACCGTGGCTCTGGGCAACCTTTCTGTGTTCAAGGGAAAATCTCCAAGTTGGGGGAAATGCTGGGCCCACTTTCCACACTCATTCTTGGGAGGAAACAGAGAAAAGCAACCTAATAAAAACAGAATGATTTAAGAGATAGCTTAAAAGAGCAGAGACCTAGCAAAAGAGAGAAGATTCCCAAAAGGATACTCTGAGAAAGCAGAAATTTCAACAACTTTGCACCTTCCATGGAAAGTTCCACCTTCTGAACATTTTGTCTATTGGTTTTCTTCTCATGTTATGCAGAAATCCTTGAGGGGCCCTGGAGGGCAGAGTTTACCAGTAACAGTGGGAGGTCAGAGCCCAGAATTATGATCTAGAATTAAGCATCTAGAAGGATGGGGATTGGGGAGCAAATAGGCAGGACCTCACTCCCTGAGGATCTAGAAAAACAGGGAGAGATGAAAAAAAACCAAGTGCTGAGGCACAGGGAAGACAGATTAGAAGCCCATTTGCCAGGATCAGTTTATCACATTCATATGGATTAGCTGCAAGGCTGAGGATGTCGTGTCCTTTTGGAGTAATTAAAGAAATTCCTGACTCGCCCTAGCTCAGGAGCATCTGAAGATAGCCTTGGAAGGACACTATTAGCAATTAAAAAAATGTCTAACCTAGATTGAATGCCACTATGGGCCAGGCAGTTTTTTCATTTAATATTTCATCTGCTCTGCATAGTAAGGTAGGTGTGACCAGCCTCCTTTCACGGATGAGGAAAGTGAGGCTCAGAGAAATAAAATCCCTCATTAGCAGATGGTGGAGGCAGAAGTCAAGGAAATTGCATTACAATTGTACATGGCTTCCATTATGCTTTTGAATGTTTTTCTTCTGAACTTTATTACCTTGAATTTGTTTTCTCTTTATCTTCATTAACACCAGCTCTCCATGGGAAAAGTTGAAGTCCTCTGTTGTACATGTGCATTGGGAATCAAATAAATGTGTCCATGTTCTTATTTATAGCTACCTTTCACCCCTCTTCTCTGTGAGATTGTGGAGGTGTTTATGAATAATTTATATATTCTGTACTGCCAACTTGGCTATGGACATTTTTAAATTCTCTTCTCTGGAAAAAAAATGTTGTTTCTTAACAGGGCAACCAATTGTCACTCTGAGTCTTTGAGAAGCAAAACGGTGATCTTCAGATGGATATACAGATTCCATTCACCTCCAAAAGGACCTGTAAACATAACCGTCACAGGGACATAGCCAAAAATGCATTTTTCTTGCAAAATGAGTGGGAACACAATCTTTTGTTAGAAAGGCATCATAAAAAATTGAGTGTAAATATCTCATTCTTGTGTCTTAATACGGGGTTGAAAGAGTATGGGACTATATTTGTTGAAAGAGTATGGGACAAATGTTTGAAATACTATTTAAATAGTGACCTCAGGCATAAAAAGCGGTCTGGGAGCACTGCCTCTGGAAGTGGCCAAGGTCAGGCTGAACACTCACTGGATGGGGAGGTTGGAAGAGGTAGGCTGGACCTTAGTGCCAACACCTACCTGCACACAGCAATCACCTGTGTGATTTACAAACCAAGAGACTCAAAATGAAGTCCAAGAATCTCTATTTTTCTAATGAGCACTTAGATTATATTAATGCTTGCTACTCAAGCCCCAGTTCTTTAAGAGTCATTGCATTAGATCATTGTGCCCAAACTCACCTGAAGGTAAGATTGCTTGGCAGCACTTGTTAGACGTACAGTATGCCAGGCCTCCCTCCCAAACATTGTGATGATTTGTGCAGGGTCCAGGAATCAGTGGAGTGTGGAAATCACTGAACTAAAAGATCATTAGAACCCTTTATAACACCAAGATTCCGAGGCTTAGACAAAAGGGTTCCATTTAATTTTAGCTCTGCTTACACACTGAGAGTGAAGACAAATGCACAGATAACTTTGAAACAACATGGGCATCTTAGTTCATTTTGGGCTGCAATAACGGAATACTGCAGACTAGGTAATTTCATAAAGAAAAAGGATTTATTTGGCTCATGGTTATGGAGACTGGAAAGTCCAAGAGCATGGTGCAGAATCTGGCGAGGGCGTCTGTGCTGCGTTACCCAGTGGTGGAAGGGTGGAAGCACAAGCGAGCACATGAGACAAAAAGAAATGGATTGACTGCCTGTGATAACTAACTCACCCCCAAAATAAGAGCATCAATCCATTCATAAAGGCAGAGCCCTGATGACCTAATCACCTCTTAAATGTCCCACCTCTTAACAATGTCATCATGGCATTTAAATTTCAACGTGAGTTTTGGAGGGGACATGCAAACCACAGCAATGGGGAATTTTATGAAGTATGGTGAGAATTCTATGGAAGTACCAAAAGAGGAACATTTAACCCAGCTGGGGGTGGGAAGGGAGGGAAAAACTTCCTTGGTCAAGTGATGGCTGTGTTGTGTCATTAAAGATGACTAATCGTTAGCAACAGGAGATGAGTATTCCAGGGAGGATGACCAGCATGAACAAAGTCACAGAGATAGAAACACCACGTCAGAGGAAGAGAAGGGAAGGTCAGGGATGTGTATGGATAATATGGGGCAGGAGGCTGAGGGAGCTGAAGCTTGAGGGCTGAACAAGACACAAATCAGGGAAGAGGACATAGTAAATTGTGTTGATAAGCACACTGAGAGGCTCTGGTAGGGAAGTGATGACGTGAGGTTAGGTTTTAACTGGATCATTCTGGAACCTTTGTAGAAGCTCAAAGTAGGGGTTCCACGGGGGGAAGATCCAGAGATGGGCAGTTGGGTGGCTCTAACAATAGCTCTTGTGAGAAATAATAACAAAGGACAATGGTTGTTGAGATTTAAAAAAAAAAGGAGACCAAAAGTGGGACCTTTGACGTATCATAGCTTCACTGTCTCCTCTTTAAGTAAGGAATATTGTCTTCTCATGTTCTCCTATGCTTTTCCTCGTGTGCACCGAGGCAACACTGCTGTGTAACAGTGCCCTAAGGAGTTGTGGTTGAAAAGAATCTCACCCGTGTGTACTTGCCACCTCACGGACTCAGAGGTTAAGTCCACAAAGGCCCAGATTGGAGACGATGCTAGTCGGTGGACCCCACGCTGTTGTCAGGTCCTCAGGCCAAGCTGGCTGGCTGCTTGGCTCCCTTTTTAATACTTAAGGACAGAAGAGATGTCATGGTTCAAATCCTGAGTCTGCCTGTGGGTAGCTCTGTCACCTCAGACGAGTGACGTAACCTCTCTACAACACTATTTCCCTATCTATACAATGGGAACAATAGTAGAAGCTACTGTTAAAGGGTTTTGTGATGATTAATCAGCACTAGAATCAACTCAGCATACAAAGTGACACCTTATAAATATTCGACAAACAGTAAAGTTTCTTCCACGGTGGCAAAGTTAATTTTTTATAAAATTGAGAAATAAAGGTAAGCAACATCTTTTGATTGTCCAATCAACCCCACTCAGGCCTGCTTACGTGTTGTCACCTGGAAAGCCTAATCCTGTGAGAGTTTGTTCCCAAATTATACATCTGGGGCCACTAGATTATCATCTGAAACAGTCATACCTTGCAGGCCAAACACATGGTACCATGGGGTTGCTTTTTAGGTGATAGCCAGTGAGCTTGCATCAGTCTGTGTTAGGTTTCAGAGGGACGGAGGGAGGAAATGAGAAAACAAGGAGGAAGGGATGGGTGAATGAAGATTTTCTTCAGAATTTAATTTTTGCCAGGTTCCCTGGCTTTTGGAAACAATTGTTTATTTTGAGCTATTTTTAACAAACTATCATGTTGTTTCTTATTTATATAGAGTTTCCTGCAAACTTGTCCAAATTTATCATACAAAATTGTACCTGACTGTGAGCAGCCACAGCCCAGGATGGAAGATACCTGTGGCTTTCTGAATTCTGAGCCAGGCAGACAAGCTACCAAATAGCACCAGGTTATTCATGTGATGCAAATTTCTAAGTTACACAAAATGAAAATGATGGCTGCCTGCACCAATGTCATGATGAAAATCATTTTACAAAACGATCTCTGCATGGGGCTCTGAAATCGGCAAGGGAAGCCATATGGCAGTTCATGGTATATACCAGCCCTGACCATTCAGGTTCTAAGTGCAGGCCACTGTCACCTCAGCCAATCCAACAGAAATGGGTGAGGCACTAACACCTAACATGGGAGCACGGACCCATGTGAGGAAAGTGCTTCAAGGTCTTCTTGGAGTTGCTGTCCTCGAAGATCTGATTTTCACTAAGATCTTACTGAGCATTCGGTTGTCACTAAAAGGAATAAATCTGCTTTTGACCAACATCAGAACAACTGCCTCCATGCCTCAACTAAGTATTTACATTGCATATTAAGAAAAATGAAATGCCAGTTTTTTTATTGCCCCAATGCAGGTAAGTTGAATAAATTCTGTTGCTGGATTTGATATTGTCCCCATGGCTAGTAAATGTGTGTCCATATTTTGTCTCCTAAGGATCAGAGCTGCGTCATTTCTACATCTGCAGGAAGTTCTTCTTCCCAGGACAAGTACCTGGTATGTGTGTGTAGGTACAAGCACGTGTATACCTGTGAATACACACCAAGCATAAGCCTGGGTAAAAACACGGACCCGCTGCTATCCCCAGTGGATAATTTTATTAACAATATAGTTAATTCCCATTTTAGGTTGTATCGCAAACCTCACTTAGAGGGGTTACTATTAACATCACAATACCAATGCTTGAGGTGAAATCTAGACTGACTCTGAGCTCAAAACAATGACTGCAATGACTGGTGGGTACACAGAGGGCAAAGTTTCACTTGAATTCACTTCACTGGGCATCACGAGGAAACTCGTGCATCTGAAAGCTACTGATAAACCAAATATGTATAGAGCATGCAGATGCATGGCTCAGTATGTGGGTGGCGGGTGGTCCCCTAGCAACAGTCTGTGTTTATTTGTTTCACTTTTTTTTTAATCTTAATGTGTAATATACATGTAATGAAATGCATAAATCTTGACTTTAAGGCTTGAGTTTTCGCAAAGTGAACACATCCATGTACCCATCACCTTGAGTGAGAATTTGAGAAGTTTTCTTTGTGACCCATTTTCCTTTGAGTATAGCTTTAGCAACATCTTATAAATTTTAATGCTATATATTACTATCATTCACTTAATATTTTTTAATTTTCATTTTTATTTACTTTGACTCATGGATTATTTAAATACATATTGATTAATTTCCACATATATAGGACATCTCTGGTTATATTTTTATTACTGATTTCTATCCTGATTCTACTGTGACCTGAGAACATACTCAGAATAATTACAATCCTTGGATTTTGTTGATCTAGCATGTGGTGTGTTTTAGTTGATATTTTGTGTTTACTAAAAAACTATTCATTTCAGTTTTTCAGTTATTTGGTGTACTATTTTATATATGGCAATTATAATATGTTTGTTAATTATCCCTTTCAAATTTTGAATGTGTGTACTAATTTTTTGGTTAATTGTTCTGTCAGTTGAAAGATCTATGTTTGATTCTCCAAATATTAATGTGGATTTATCTACCAATATTTCTCCTTTTAGTTCTCTACATTTTTGCTTTATATACTTTTGAGGTTCTGTTATCAAGTGCTTAGAAATTGAGGATATTTATGTCTTTCTATTACATTGACCTATCATTATGAAATGTCCCTCTTTATCTCAAGTAATACATGATACCTTACGTCTAATTTGTCTCCTATTGGAATCATTACATCAGCTTTCTTCTGGTGAATGTTTTCATGGCATATCTCTTTCTATTCTGTTATTTTCAATCATTTTGTACCTTTACATTTCAAGTATGTCTCTTTGAAGAAGCATACAGATGAGTTATTTTTTTAATTTTTAATACAGTCCAACTGTAACACTTATTAATCCATTTACAGTTAATGTAATTACTGGTATATTCAAATTTTGATACTAACATCTTATTCTTGTTTATATTTCTCCTATCCATTATGTCTTTCTTTAATAAAATATTTTCTAGCCTTCTCTTGGATTAATAAATTATTTTTATTATTACATTATGACTTCTGTTAGCTACACATGCATTTATTGTTTTAGGCGTTACCCTAGAGCAGGATTACTCGATGTTGGAAATACTGACATTTTGGGCCAAATAATTCTTTGTTGTGAGGTGCTTTTCTGTAGGATATTATAGGACATTTAACAGCATCCTTGGCCTCTACCCTTTAAATACCAATAGCAACCTCATCACCCCTGCTCCCCATCCCCAAGTGTGACATTCAGAATGTCTCCAGACATTTCCAAATGTCTCTTGGAGAACAAAATTGCCCTTAGTTGAGAAGTACTGTCCTAGAGATTACAATATACATTAATTACTACTTTTACTACTTCTTATATAATGCAAGAACATTCCAACATTTTAACTCCATTTAACTCCTCCTTCCTTTTGTTCTAATATTTCCATTATATACTATAACATTACATATCATATTATCTATTATATAAAAATGAATTATATGTAAATATATGATATATACACAATTACACGTATTTATTAAACTCCACAGACAATATTATCTTAGACAGTTAATGTTCATTTAGATTTATCTAAATTTAGTTTCTTTACACTTTTTTTCATTAATATGCTTTCTTGCGGCATCATTTTTATTCTGCCTAAGAATTATCTTTGATATATGTGAATCTGTTAGTGATGAATTTTATCAGTTTTGGGTGCCTGAAGATGTGGTGGTGTTTCTTTTTTTTTTTTAACTTCATTTTATGAAGGAAAATTTTAAAGTTGGCACTATTATTTCCCTTCAGCACTTTAATGATGCTGTTGCATTGTCTTTTGGATTCGATAGTTTCTGCTGAAAAACAACCTTAAGTTGATTGTAGTTTATTTGAAGGTAACGTTTCTTTTTTTCTCTGACTGCTTTGAAGATTTTTGCCTTGTCTTTGGTTTTCAGTGGTTTAATTATTTGTGTCTAGGAGAGTTTCTTTGCATTTATCCTACTTAGAGTTCCTGAGCCTTTTGAACCTGGCTTGATTTTTTTCTTAAAAAATCAGTTTTGGAAAATTCTTTGTCAATTTTTTAAAATACTGTGTTTGCCCCATTCTCACTCTTTATTTTTGGACATCAAATTATACACTCCTCAGCTCTGTTTTGCTTTTTCCTACATTTTAATTTTCTAACTTTTTTTCTGTTTGTAGTTCGATTTAGATATTTTCTGTTGACCATCTTCCTGGTAACTACCTCATTCTTCCTCAATGTCTAATACGCTATTAAACTCACCTATTGAATTCCTAATATAATTTACTGCATTTCCCAATTCTAGAATTTTAATTTGCTTTTTTCTCTTAGATTCAAATTCTCTGGTGAAATTCTCCATCTTTTATTAGTTTTTTGGTGTAAATTAATTACAATTAGCTTAAATTTTGTATTTGATAACTCAAATATCTATGATATTATGGGTGTCATTCTGTTTCCTGAGCTTTTAGGATCTTAGTTTTCAATGATTTCTTCCTGTTTCTTGTTTTGCTTGCTAATTTTGCTTGATTGGAAGCAATGTATAAAAAAAGAGTAAAAGTTCTGGATAATATTATTTCCTTCTGGGTACGATTCTGTTTTTTTTTCTGGCAGGCAGATTGAATATGAGGAGATCAACTGGGTCCAGTTGAGTCTGGACTATTTTTGGTTTGTCCTTACTTTAGGTTGTGACCTTCGAGAGTTTCAACTATAAGCCCGGAAGTTTATCAGGGCTCCTTCTCCTTTGCATGTTCTCAACTCATTTTTTTCTCTTTCTAGGATATAATTAAAATTTCTCCTTAGGGTTTTTACCTTCTCAGCAGCTGCTTTCTCCTTTGCTTCTCATCACTGAGTCCCAGGCCAGCACAACGTAGACAATGCCCTGAGGGTACTTGTGGACAGAATGTCCAGCTCACCTTGATGTGTTTTTCTTTTCTATAGGATCTTCACTTTGTCTTTTGAAACTTCACTTTGTCAGAGAAACTTAGCTTCCTTGATATCTCTCTGATGCCTTCAAATGGTTGTTGTTATTTTTGTTGTTTTATTCTATCCAGCCTTTATCATTCTTTTAGTGGAGGTCTGTCTCCTATGATACCAGCCACTCCATCGTAGTCAGAAATGGAAATCCCCCTGTTTTTCTTTTAGTTTATTCAATATAGTAGCCTTAGAGATCCATTAAAAATCCAAAACGAAAAAAATACATTTTGTCATTTTTATGTATATTTTTGTGTGCCTTCACATTTTTAAGATATGATTACATGGAGCAAAATGTGCAGATCTTAAATGTGAGGTTCAATGAGTTGACAGATGTGTATACTCCTATAACTGTGTCATTTCATTTTTAAATGTATTTTCTTTATATTGCCTAACTTAACAATAAAATGGCTTTGGCATGATAGTCAAAATTCATAAATCAAAACTCATTTTTATAAATTGAAATTTCACAAGGTTTACTCATGCAACTGTGTGAATTATCATTTTAATATTGCTCTCCCAAGCACACAACCATGCCTGGCTCTTAGAAGGTAAATAAATGTCTTCTGGATTGAAGTAAATTGTTGATTTTATTTTAAAATAAATAAGGGGCTCGAGTCTTTGTTTTCAATAATAAACAGCTCTAAGTTTGGCAATTTTGTTTGAGTTATTTTTTTAAACCACTTTTTATTGTAAAGGTAAATCATTTTATTGTTCAAAGACGGAAAAATGTAGACAAGATTGCCCAAAATTTCCCCACTAGTAAGTCAATTCCAGATATAACCAGTATTTATACTTTGATGTATACTCTTCCTGACATTTTATGCATATAAATTTTTTAAATAAAAATAATGTACATAAATTTATATAAACCATTTTCTCTTAAAATTTGCCAATAATCATTTGACTCATGTCGACAATTATACTTCTACATTTCCCTTTTAAGTATCTGAAAAAAATCTATTATATAGCATTTACTTTAAAAATATCCTGTTAGAACTTTGGATTATTTGCATTAAGTTGGTAGTAAAAACTATGCTGTGTTATACATCTCCAAAGTGAAAAATTTTCTCACTCCACGGCTTATTTCCTTAGAATAAATTTGTATCAGTGGAATTGTATAGTCAATGTTAAGCACATTTTCTAAAGACTTTTTTTTTTCATATAGCAAGTTTTTCCATGAGAAATTCTTTGCCAATATGTGCTTTATAGCTCACAAGAGAGATCTTAATTCCCCTCTTACTTCACCAACACAGGCAGAAAATATCATGTAATTGTTTTAATTGTATTTCTTTTGTTACTGTTGAGGTTGGGCCTTTTTTCTTATATTTATTTGTCACCTATGTGTTATATTTTTCTTTTTTATTATACATGTTTATATCTTTTTGGTTGAACTGCTCATGTTTTTCTTATTGATCTGTAATAGTTTTCTCTATATTAAGTGTTGGAATTTCATATAGACTATGGACACTGTGTTCTGCTTGTCATTGTCTTTTGGTTATATTTGCTGTTACAGTGACTAGGAGGGCCTGAGAGAACCAAGGCCAGAAAGCTAGGCACAGGCCAGGTTGCCTCAGGGATGGCTGGTCTTGGGAAGGCCTGAGGAGGTCTACTGAAAAGGAATGATTTTGAAAAAAATTTCTAGGGGACGAAGTGTTCAGATTCTGCTGACTGGATGAGGGATGTGAGAGCCAAGGAAGTAGCATGTACCACACCTAGACTTCTGGCCTTGGCAATGAGGTGGACAGCAGTGCCTTGGACTGAGTGGCCATCGGGGAGAAGTATGCTTTGGAAGGAAGATGATGAGCATTGGAATTCTTTTTTTTGCAGCCCCTGCAATACCCAGGTATATTTGTCCTTCAGAGCCCACAGCTGAATACAGTCTCTGGCATAATGGATTGTCTAGTAAAATTGACATGAATTCATTATCAGCCTCCGACAGGTATAATTATGATGTTTTCCTCTTTGGTGCCTTTTTGACCTCTGTGCCTGGTACCAGCAGCCTCACAATTAATTTTAATAATCTCAGTTCTGCTTCTTCGGAACCCACAGAATCCAAAGGGGAGAAAGGTCACAAATGACATACCCTTTATATCTGCAGAGGGCCAAGATTTTCCGGGGGTTATCATTTCTTTTCCTTCTCTACTCTGAGATTTCCCTCACTGACGTAAGTGTTTCTATAATTCTCGTTGATTTCCTAGAAGGATTCAATGAGCTGCTTTCATTCCTTCTCTATCTTCGGCAACTTCTCTGTGGCTCGGGTGAAGTGGCTCATTGTGGACTCCCTTTTAGCCTCTAGTGAATTGAACAGCCTCTAGGGAAGGCACTGCTCCGATCAATAGTGCAATGAACCACTGCTACCACAATGGCAGGTCACTCCAGGTCATCTTGCTCAGTGCTGGTGTTCTAAGCTCTGGGGTTAACAAAGGCAAAGAGGTTGTTGGAGGAGGGAGTGGACATAAAAGGGAGGGATATAAACAGAAAAGATTCAGAATAAAAACCATCTCCCAATGTTCACAGTTAATATAAAACTCATATTTGGACTAATTCTACAAGTCGTTTATCATCAACTACTAGCTGTGTTGCACTTGTGATCACATTAGAGCTTCACAAGCAATTAAAAATTCTCCCTTGCATGTAGAATGGCCTGACTATAAATCTCAGGAGGTTTAGCCTGTGAAGAAGCGACAGCTTTCTCAGTTCTCTACCTGAGATACCAGGAGTGCAGGCATGTGTCTCACCTCTACTCACCCACTCCATGAACGGGTCTAAAGATTCTGCAGCATGCTAACAAACTTTGTTCTGATGCTTGCGAGGGATTGAAGGTGGGGTGAGGCAGGAATATGGTCTTCCCCATACGTAAATCTTTGCACCCTCTACTATTTCATACTATCTCTTTTTTCATTCATACTTAAAACATTATTGGACACCCACTTTGTGCCATGCCATTCCAGGCGTGGATGATGATTCAGAGCTGAATAAACATACTTCTTGCCCTGGAGAAGCCAATGAGCAGGGGAAAGGAATAGGCACATCAAAATCTAGAATTCAGTGCCATTGTTGCTACACAGACACTTGACCGAAGTCCTTCGGGGCCATGAAAAAGGATGCAAGTAACCGTGTATATTGGCGCGTCAGGAAAGGTTTCATAGAGAGAGGTCTATGCATCACGGGATTTTACCAGAGCGGGGGATTTTGGCAGGAGGAAAGTCTGGAGGGAGAAGGTGTGAAGCAGAGGGAGCCACAGTATACAGAGAGACACAGAGGATTCCTGAAGACAGCGGCTAGATCAGAGGGTGCGGGCAAAAGAAGAGTGGAGCTGAGACTGGAAACGTAGGAAGGCTGCAGCCTGGGAAGAGGTTGGTGCCATGCGTGCACATTTTCTGCTGAAGAAGGGAAAATCACTGCTCCTTGGGCCATATTAGGTTGTGTGTAGAGGTTACTCCGGGACACCATGCAGAATTGGGATGTGGGATGGAGAACTTAATGCTATTAACTTTTAATCCCATTAATTATCAGCATCAAATTTTTATGCAGCCTGTGGAGGTCAATAAGCCCCCAGTCAGCGGGGGGTGGAAGCTACAGAGGCCAATCAAAAGGCACAGTCCTTGCGTCCCTATGTTTACAAGTTAAGATGGACACACTGGGATGGTAACATGAGAATCAATAGCTGGACAGACGTAACATTTTTGCTAATCAAATCCTATCCACAAGGTTTTGCTGTACGCTTTTATTTTGTTGGCATCTTAGTACATTGGCTTTCAAATATTTTCGATCACAACCCAAAGCAAGAAATACATTTTTATGAGATGATCCAGAACCCATACAAAAATTTCACCAAGTACTGCTGAGACACACTATGATATTTTATATCCTATTATATTTTAATTTTTGAAAAACTGCTGGTCACTGACCCTCTAAATTGATTTTGTGACCTACTGCTGGGTAATCACCGGTGGCTTGAGAATTCCTGCCTTCCCATGTTTTTGAGGGCGAGATGCTGGGGGCAGGAAGGAGATGAGGGAGGGGAGTGAGAGTGTGAGCGTGCCCGCAGGGAGGGAGGGCTGCTGGAGCCATCGCCACGGTAAATCCCTGGGCCCAAAGAGGTGACTAAATGATCAAGGGGGCTTCACTAAGAAGGGGGACTTATTTGCCTAAAATTAGAAGACAGTTCTGGATATCTGGTAAGGTATAGGGTAGCATTGACAAAACTGTGTTGTGGAGAAGATTTTCAGATGAGAGTAATATTTAATCGATATTTCTTAAAAAAATTGTCAAGTGGTCAAAGGAAATGAACAGAAACTTTTCAAAAGAAGACAGAATGATTTATATTATTCATATTTCAAAGTTTTGTTAAAATTCAGCTATAAAGACATGTTCTTTTCATGCAATGTTTAGCATGTTATTCAGATTCTTTGTGTAAGTTCACATTCTCATGCTCACATCTAAAACTTTCCTATTAATAAAATATAAATTTTTTATATTATAAGACTGTTTCATTTTAGTTTTGATCTTACATTAATGTTGTGTTCTTCCTTAAATGCAATTTATAATATTTAACTAAGGTTGGCAAGGTATAATGTGACTGAAAGGGCCTTTTAGCAAGACAGAACATAGAGGGAAAGAAATTTGCCTTATATACAATTAGGTTAAAAATTGTGTAGATTAATTATTAACATAAATAATTTATATTGCTCAATCTTTACATTCTAAACTTCAATAACTACTTATTCTTTTCATCTAAGTACAAAATATAAAAATAGAAAGAATTTCTGTAGAAATACAGAAATCAAATAAATACATATATCCATTGTATTTTAAATGTCTAGTTCATCTAAAATTATTCTGAGAAAATAGCAATAATAATTAACATGACATAATTTACATATATGTATATTATAATTATAACTATATCTTATACAATAATAATAAACTTATAAAAATATAAAATAGAATTTAGTATAAATGTAATTTTACAATATAAAATATAAAAATAATGTTAATATAAAATATACATCATCAGTAAAACAAATTCATACAAATTTATAATTGAATATTAGTAAATTGATATCAGACTACTTAAAGATTCTAACATATTTTTCTGTTCTAAGGAAACTGTTTCTGATAATGAATCATTGAGATTTTTAAATAAATGTAAGACAAAGAAACTTATGCTTATTCTTAGATAATAGTATTTTAATAATGACAGAAACAAATTTCAATAACTGACATTATGAAAAACATGGAAAAATTGGAATGTTAAAAAGGGACTAAATACAACTAGTTGCTATATTTGGCATTTAATTTTTTTAAATTATTAACAGAGCAAAAATGTTAATGTAAAACAATTTGATGTTTTTCATTCACCAAAATTATTTTATGGCTCCAATAACATGGTAGTAAAACAGGAAGAAAACATCTGAATCGCCATAGGAAATAGGCAGCTAAGAATTCTGATCTTTGTAGGGCCTTTTGGGTAGAAAATCATCAAAGGCAACTAGAAAATGCAATGTCAACAAGATATAATATAGTCCACAGGGAATCTGTGGCAACAGGGAAGAAAAATCAGAAGGCAATAGCAGATGTTTTCCCGCAGGGACAATTATAGAACAATAATTAAAGATCAAGATGATATCTAGAAAACAGCATAATAATGTTAACAGGAGGAGGAAATTAGAAGAAGGATGAAACCATTTACAGCAATTACTCCACTATTTGCTACAAATTGATATTCCTTATCCAAAACAGACACACAAACATGCAAAACCAAAAAATGCTTGAGCAGTCTAACAGTGTTGCTGCCGTAGAACACATCTAGGATTTCTTTCACCAGTGATTTTAAGATCAAAGAGATATTTACACAAAGTGTGTTTTTATAGGGGTCATAACATTTATATATTTCTCTTTGTCCAATTAATCCTCCTCAGGATATTTACAGAACAACACGACCTGATTTACTATTCAGACCTGCCTGTGCCACCAATCTAATTGCTCCTTGAAGTAGTCCCTGATAGTCCTTGAGATTTAGTTTTATGATGATGATGATGATGATGGAATAAAATTTACACTGCATGGTCTGCAATTGCCTTTTTCTAGTCTTACCTTCTATGACATATCTGGTTATCAAATATATTAATATTTTTATGTGTTTTTTTATTTTGAAATATATTCATTAGGAAATCTTATAATAAAGAAATTTCCAATGCAGGTATATTATTCTGGAAAACCAATTAAATTTTCACAAATACTTTATCTAGTTTTATTACTGTTTATCATAATGACCGAGACCTGAAGATATCAGGCAATTTAGCAATTATAATTTAGTTAACTATTTTTTAACACAGGATTTTGGAGTCTTTCATTTTACTCAGAAAAAGTCAAGTTAGAAATACTTGTATTCTACCTGCTATTAAATATTTTATTTACTTTGACAAAGTTCTAAAATTTAATTGCATTATTTTAAAATGTATAAAATAATTAGAAAATGATAGCCATTCTATTGTCACTTCAATCACAGAGTTTCTCATTTTGTGTTGAACAAGTAGTTTTTCATGACAGAAAGTCTTATTTTTTAAACTTTTATGTAGTATAGTGTTTACAAAAGGTGGAAATTTGATACATAATTGATTAAAGCAAAAGAGAGGGAGAAAGGAGGGAAGGAAGTAAGTAAGGAAGGAAGGAAGGAAGGAGGGAAGGAAGGAAGGGAAAATTATGTTACTGAATCAAACATGGCTTCAAGTTTCATTTAGCAAATGAAAGTAAACTGCATAGCCATATAACAAAATATGAAGGAAACCAAATAAAAGGCACGAAATCATATGTGCTTCATATTGAAGCTTAACTGGTGAAATCTGAATTTTTTTAATGTACTCCAGTGGAATACACACACATATAAACTCACACACAATCATATTACATGTTTGAGAAGTGATTCAAACTATACTTTCAAAAAGTAGCTATTAGCTGTGTTTTATATGCTCAATTCTATTATACTAGAGACTGTGGTTTTCTTATTATGAGCTATAAAAAATAGTCTTATTTTCCTATGGATTTACTTTAACTGAGTTTAGACATAATCATCACATCCTTTGCTCAATTTCAAAATTTTTATACAAGGACATTTTTGACTGAATTCATAAATAAACAAGTTTTGTTTGAATTCTCCCTGACAAACATTGAATTTCTCAGTGAAATCTATACAGTATTCAGACTATTGTAATTGATCCAGTGATGAGAAGAGGTTAAAAATAACCTCTTCCAAGGGTACCAATAGGTATTCATTATAAATGGATTATAGTATTATGATATACAAGTAAATATCAATTTAATGCAATTAAATGCATAAGTTCTTGTTTATTTCAGAATATTATGGGAGTATAAATGTTTTGGTTACATGAGTTCTGAGGATAACACTACAAAAACAGAAATATAGGAATATTAGTAGAGAAGAAAATTTTTGAAGGAAATAAACTATGAGCCAGATTGCAAACTAAAGATTTAAGTTGGAAGTTAAGAAAAGAAAAACCAAATTTAACAGACCTCTAAAAGCCCTAAAGAGTTGCTGAGAGTACTAGAAGCATAGTAGACATATTAATATATATATATGATATATGTGTATATGTCTCATATATATACATACATATATATGTGTGCGTATATATATAAACACACACAAAATATATTTAATGAGCTGACAAAATATTATATTCAAAACTACATTCTGAAAGGGAAAACCAATTGTAAAACTAAGAAAACTTATCTTAGAAGAGACTAAGAAATTAATGGAAAAGAAACTGACACACAATGAGGCATATAATGAATCATAAAGGATGGAATGAGAGTGTGTTTGTAGAAGACTAATGCAGAAATACAGAACAGGTATTCTGTATGATATTGAAACCCGGCTACTAAAATTGTCAATCTGGAGTGACAATATTGCTAACACACAATAGTACTCATAAAAATTTTAGACAAAATGAGTAGAATATACTGAATGAGAATCTAAAATAAATAAATAAAGTGACATTGAAGTTTTATATCTTGAACTTTTTTTCCACCTAAACAAAAAAGGCTTAAATATATACAAATATATAGATCACCATTTAATATGAAAATAAAATTTTAATAAATCACATAATGTTTATTAGAGTAAGAGTATTGTTTTGGAAATACCTTCCTTCCCTGGTTATACTGTGATAAAGCTCTCTACAATTTGCAATTAAATATATGTTCATTTCTAATATCAAATTATTATTTAACTGGTCATATGCTGCTCCTCCAGGGGGCACAGAGATTAAATTCTGTTGGAATCCAAGAGGTGCTATCTCTGTTGTTGGTCAGAGTGCCAGAGCTGTGGGGGCATGGCTATTTCCATCTAGATTTCCAGGATCCTCAGCCCAGTCACCCAGGCAGAGAACCACCGTAAAAGAGGAGCCACCACAGAGAGTTCCTACAAGGACATGCCACTGTGAAGGAAGCCGCCGTGGGGATGGGGATACCCTGGTGATCTCAGATGAGTAGAACCACCTACATGTGCAATTTCAGGCTGGGAGAACCACACAATGACTTCAGACCCTGACAGCTGCAGATGGGCTGCAACCAGCAAAGCTAAGTGGCTGAATGGCCCAGAGCCTTGTGAGCCCAGCCACTGCCCATGTGTGTCAGAAAGGCATGACATGAAGCCAAGGAGGTTTCTTCTCAAGCATTAAGGTTTTGGACTTGCTCAGGACCTGTCACCCTTTTCTTCTTTTTTATTTTTCTGTTTTAGAATGAGAATGATTATCCTATGGTTATCCCACCATTGTATATTAGAAACACATAACTTGATTAATTTCACACATACACAACTGGAGAGGAATTTGTCTCAGAATGAATGGTACCTTGAGTCTTACTAGTATCTGATTTAGATGATATTTGGATGAAACTTTGGACTTAGACTTTTGAGTCAATACTGGAACAAGTTAAGAATTAGTATTATTCGAATGTAATATTTCAATATGCTAGTACTCTGAAGCAGTATTTTGTATGTGAAAAGGGCATGAATTTTTGGAGGCCAGGGGCAGAATGGTACAGTCTGAATGTTTATGTCCTTCCCTCATTCATATGTTGAAACCTAACCTTCAAATGATGGTATTAGAAATGGAATCATTGATAGATAATAAGCT
>CAUYSK010010108.1:0-11432 GCA_963575035.1 Avahi laniger | reverse complement strand
GGGAGGTGGGGTGGAAGCGATGAAAAGATGATAGCGGTGGAAATAAGGTGGAAGTAGGAGGAAAGGCATTTTCAAGTAGGCCTTGTATCTACTACCCCAGAACTTGCACAGCTGCAGATAACGGCTGGTTTCTGCTTTGGCTTTGCCTGAGCAAAGAATGTGCTGGCTTTGTTCAGTACGGGCTTAGTTGGGAAGTCTGATAAGCAGCTGAGAGTCGTGAGAGGCCAGCCAGAGCTTGACAGACGATCCAGATGGTTTTTACTGAAGTTACTGAGTTGGGTTGGAAAAGGGAAATTAACTGATCAAGAATGTAGAAAAATCAGAAATATGGGTAATGGGCTCAAGACCTAGTTAATGGTTAGAAGAGGTAAAATACATCGAGACTCAACATTAATGCTGTCACAGTTACGATGTCAAAACACACTAAAAACACAATTTTAAATGGGGCAGCTCAAAGAATGAGGGTCTGATTTCTGTGACTCGGGTGCTATATTTCCTTCTATTCATAAGCTTATTGGATTTGTCTCTGAAGTCGAATTCTGTTGCTTAGCCAGGAAGCCTGCCTCCTGGTAGACCCCACTACCTTCTCCCTGATCTCACTGTGAGATCCCACCTGGAAGTGAGTTGTAGATGTCCTGATGTTAGATACTCAGCGGTGACAGGTCATAGAATAAAACATTGTTAAAGCTAGGCAAAGCTGAATATTTGCATACGCTGTATTTGGATGTATCTGGAGTTATAATTGCCCACCCTACCACACAGCCTTGTTGTGGGGACAAATGAGATAATGTGAATAGTCAGTGGTCAAACTAAATACCAAAAATTTATTTAATAGAGGAATCACTTATCGAAGGTCTTCTCATTTCTACTTTGGCTATTTTGAGTTGCACACATGATTAATGCGAGAGGCCATAGAATTATGTGATTACCATGGCAGCTGTAAGGGTTGGAATGAGAGTAGGAAGCCAGAAACATCTACTTTGAAAGATGTAGGATGCTTTCCACTTTGCTATAGTTCTCCTCTTTTTTATTGAGATAAGGTCAAGCATTTCTGCTCACTGGTCGAAGAGAGAATAACCATTCATCTAGAAGGTGTTCAGGAACAACACTTAGCAAAGAATGTGTGTGTGGGTTAAATATGGAGGGCCCTGGTGGTTGGACACACGAGGTTATGCCATGGTGAGTCGATAAAACTGGACGTGGTCATCAGTCAGTATTGCCTTTACATTTCGTCTCAAAGATGACTTAGAACAGTGTCAAATCTTTAGTAACTTCTAAATATATCCTTAGAAATACAAAAAAAAGTAATGTTAAGGAATTTTCGATGATAAACTAGAAATTTTTGCTGTTGGTTGTGCTTCATGAAGTAGCATTTCTTTTATATTAAACAATGATATATACACATGTATATGTACTACCTAGTTCAAAAGGAGATACTATAATATAGATATATGTGTGAAAATAATTTAGGGTTTCTAATATTTTTATCTAAAACATATATATATATATATATTTTAAAATTCAGATTTTTCTTTCAGATTTTGGAAGGTAATGCATTCATATGCCAGATATTATGTAACAGCACAAAGGCAGTCTGGTGCAGACCCTGTGGTCAAACATACTTCTGCAGTAAAATTTATGACTCTTGATATTTAGCTAGATAAACACTGTGGGATTTTATGTGTGTAGTAATAAACGTGTATGAAATACAGGGAAAATAAGAACCATGTTCTAGTGCTTTTTAATTCTATGGAAAACATTTTTTAAAAAAATTTAACCTAGTTAGGTTCCACTGTACACCAAATATCCGTATATGTTATATCATTTGATTGCTGGCTAGGATCACTTAAGAGTATGTATCATATTGACATCAGGATTACCAGCAGGTTGTTGAGCACTTGATGATGGGTCAAGCTTATGATTCTTACATGATCAAGTGTCAGTTAATAACAGAATTTAGCATCAAATTAATTTGGGCACTAGAATTAGGGGAGATAATATTAGTTTCTACAACTTTTCAGATTGAGAACTAAGGGTGAGGAGTTATGGATGTACTGTATAATTAGATAAAAATAAAGCATTTTATAATTTCACTTTAGATTACAGATACATAAACACTTAAATTTTAAATAATTAGATTTTTTTGGACTTTTTTTTTTACTAATGGAATCAGCCATAATGACATGGATTTTTCATATTCCCTTTAATTTTCTATCATTATTTTAACTAAGCAAAACTCCTGCACATGTGAACCAGAGTAGCTGAGAACAAAATTAGATTTTGATATTTAATTGTCTCCATTAATCAACATGGTCCAAATACCTGGAAAAGTTTGCTTCTGATATTTTTATGTTTTTATATAATATGTCTATAGAGATCAATATTTATCATTAATTCATATAGATATTTCTATAATAATCATATATATTTATCCTTGTAGGTATAAATGTGAAAAATATATTTTAATTAAACAAATACTTACTAAGCATATACTGATGCCTTAAAAAGGACTGTGGTTATAAAATAAAAACTAAAATGGCATGCCTGGTAGTCTGTGTGCAATTAGGGTTACCACTTTATTTTTAGTTGATAACAGAGGGTGGCAGCACATATGGCTATTTGAATAGCTTGATTGATATTAGGTTTAGCTAACTGCTACTATAATGAATCCCTTGTTATTTAAAGAAATAAATATTATTTGTGATTCTATTAATAAAATAAAAATATGATTTTATATTAGAAATTTCCACTTATTTACAAAAACGCTGTAGTATCTGCCATACCCTTCACCTGGGGAAGTGTTCTAGTCTCAGAAAATTAGTTTCCAAATTAGAGCAATTGAAACCCTGTATTCCTAGCATCTGTAACAAATTTCAAAAGTGAGAAGAAAGAAGAATTCCAAATGTCTCTTCCAAATGAGATGCAAGGTTCAAAATTAAATTAGTGGATCTTGTTAATGAAACTAATCTCAACAATTTTCTAAGGCTTTATGAAATGTTAAGTAGTATCAGCTCTTATTAGGATGATGAAAAATTTAATTCAAAGGTTACCAAATTTAGAGAGTGGTTTCAAAAACCGATGTGCTCACCTCCTTATTTCAATTAAAAAAAATCTTAATCGGGGAGGACATGTGCATGCTAGATATTTTTGAACTGTGTCTAGAGCCAGAACTTTTCTAAAGCTAAGGAAAGAGCCATTAATTAGCTTTACAAATTTGATGTGAAATTTGATTAAATAAAAGGGAATTTGAAAGAATTCAAATTGCTGCATAAAACTGTCTTTCATTTCTAAATTAAATTTTTATATTCGACAAGGCCCCACTGTGCCCCTCCGAATGCAAAATGCCCCAGCTTTCATAGATGCAGGCCCTCAAGTACTGGATTCTGTGTCTGGAGAGGGCCCACTTTTTTACAGATGGCACCTTCTTGCTTGTCCTCATGTGGCAGAAGGGGACTAGCTACCTTTCTGGGGTCTCTTTTATAAAGGAACTAATCCCATTCATGATGTTCTCCCCTCGTGACCTTACGTCCCAGTGGCCTCACCACCTAATACCATCACCTTGGGGGTTAGAATTCCAGCATATAATAGGAATTTTGCAAGGACACAAACATTCAGACCATAACACTCTGCGAATAGCTTAGATAGGTCATAAGGCACTATTGTAGTTATGGATGATCTGTTTGATCACAACATTATTATTAATCCATCTTTCTGGTTATGAAGCAGCCTCCTTCTGGGGTGGGCTTCTCTAGAGAGCATGAAAGAAATGCTGAGCCCTGTGGGGGTTGCCCCTTGGTTTCTGGTTATGAAACCCTTCTATTTAGAGATGTTTGAAACAACTAAAGTCACAGCAATCTAAATGTCAGTGTTGGCTTCTGAGTTTTATCACATCTTAGATAAACTTGGTAAAGTTGGTTTGTTCTTTTCCAATTCAAGAGAACAGAGCCACCTATAGGCAGAGTGCCAAAGTGAACAGTTTACAATCTATTTCATTTGCTCCTTATTCTTCCATCTGTGTGGATTTCTAGCCGTGGTATAGAACATTTTTCCAAATGAAACAGAAGAGATCAGAAATAAAATTAAAAAGAAAACTTTCCAAAGTGTCTAGAAATTAAACACCAGTAGCAATAAACCTTTCAGATTCACAGTATCTCTTACTCCTTCCCTGCAAAGAGCACCTACATGCAGCATTTCTGTCTGCCTCAGAAATGCAGTCACACGTGTGATGAGGGAATGGGGAAGACTCCATTGTAGGACCAATGAAGTCACTTACCTATTATTGACTGGAAATAAGCACGGTTGTAACAAAAAGATATTGAAAGCAAGTTGGATTGAATGAATAAATATTATTGTGAACATTTGATGCTCTTTCTCAGGTCTCAAGAAAAAATTCTCTAGGAATTTTGTGGCTAAGAAATTTGAATATCTACTCTATTTTATCTCCTTGTAGCTGCTCCTAGCATTCAGCTGACATGCTGGTTCTGTCAAATTGTTTAGGCAGCATTTCTCTTTAGCAAATAGAGTCAGTGTTTAGATGGTATTTAGTCTGGCCCCATAAGTTAAAATTGAATTGATGAAACTTGGTTTATCGTTGTTCTGCCAGTGTTTTTCTAAAACAGCAAATAATTGATTTTTGCATTGGAAACATATTTATTTATTTTTTTTGGTACTCTGATATGACTAATGAGCAGAGGAGCAACAGTGAGATGGTGTTTTTATTACACGTGTAATGCCGAACACTTCAAATTTTATCTGTTTTAAGTTTCAGGATGAGATAATAGATTTTTCTTAAGTTATATGATGATTAAGATAATTTATAGAGAGCAGAAACAGTATTTCAAGAATTGGATGAGAAGATAATAAAAGTGCATAGATAATGATGGTAGAGGAAGAAAATAATTGTGTCTTCTTCGTGGTAGAGTATGGCTTTAGGATTAAGTGAATATTTTCAAAAATCAATATAGCAAATAATAGAGACATAAATAGAATAAAAAATGTATTTGTGGTGGGTCTATGTGAGTTTATTTGCTTCCCATCCCAAAAATTACCCGCAGTCAAAATTAATTTGGCTATTTTCCTGTGGTCAAAATCAATTAAACTTCTTGGAAAAAAAAAAAACTGTTTATCTATAACAAAGAAGATTCAAATGGGTTGTGGAATCTAATCTCTGGTTTGCTTGATCTACAATGTCACATAGCAGATGACCGAATAGTTTTCACTTTCGTTCAGACACATGCTATGTCTTAAAACAAATCTGAGTTTTCAGGGAAGGTCTCACCAAATTAATAAATTTTGTTTTTATTACAACTGTTAATGTAATTATAAGTAACTAAAGATTTAAAGTTGAATCATTACCACAGAGAGATCAAATAGAAAGATTCTGAAGAAAGGTGAAGGAGATTATCTCTGTATTTTAAGAGTAATATCTAGGTCTTTGCTTAGCGGTAGAGCAGCAAGCCATTCTTTAGTCCAGGAGTTTATTAGAAAATGTAATTTAAAAATAACATTGCCATGAGCTTACCAAAAGTTAACTAATTATAAATCTCTTTTGCTCATTGGAAGGGGCGTTGGAGGTTGGAAAACTAATCTAGTGTGTTAGAACTGGTTAGTAGTATATACTCTGGGCTCTGCCTCAGGATATTGCAAACTCTGTAATGAGAAAGAAAACAGAGTCACTCTGTGTTTTCTCCAGATAGCATCCTCGATCTCTAAGGGATTTTCTTGCACAGTATATATTAAATATATCACAACTTTATATTTCTGATATGGCAATAAACATGCTTTACAGCAGAAGAAAGTGCTTTAACCCACTTCAAAAAGAGCAATGTAATTATATAAATATCAGCTTTCAAGTGTAGTATTTATTATCATTTGCATAATATGTTATGTTTAAGACTAGACTTGGCCAGTGCTTTGTGGATTGAAACTGACAACTCTTTCATATTTAAATGAATTATCAAGGTGTCCTTAAATAAAAATACAATGTAGGCCAATGGAGTCCATGGGTAACCAAATGCAGAGGATGAAGTTTGGATAGACAGATTATATCCCTCAGACATTCAGGTGCACAACATTATAAATTAGACTCTCACCTTGATAATTTCTGTGTTTTAAATTATAACTTTATTTTTTTTAGTTTCTCTGGAGCAGTGTTATAAAGGGCTAGCTCATCATACTATCTATTACTTCATCCTAGCATGTGGGTACAAAAAAAAAGAGAGAGTTATAACTCCTATGACTGGTTGCCTACTTGATAATAAAATGAATGCATGAAAAGCAGCCTAAGGAAGAATATTTTATTAGATCAATTAATATTGTAGAGGAGTTTTGTTCCTGGGTTAATCATTGGTATGAACTCTTCGCTTATAGTTAAGGTTTGGGGCTAGTCATAAAAATGACTTGGAAAGGACACCTCTGTTCTTTATTCTCTATCAAGGACTTTAACTGAGAATTATTCAATTTGGCACCTGGAGATTTTTCAGATAACACATTCGCCGAAGGAATTATACGAAGGGTTAGGGTATCTCACTCCTTTTGGTTAGAAACTTTTGTAGATAAAGAAAACAAGAGAAAAGTTAGATATACTCTAAGTTTTATTAATTAGAGCTTTTAAAAATTAAAATAATATAGAACATAATTTAGTATAAATGCAACCTGGGTATTTACTGCTCCCTCTAACCCTCTTATTTTTTTTCTCAACGAGTCACCTTTGCTAACCCATGAGATGGTCTTATTGTCTAGTTTGCATTCTTTATCTCTGTCCCTGTAGAATCCTGTCTACAGAATTGTGGGACTCTTTATTGATTATTACTATTGGCAATAGTAACTCTGTGTTCTAGGCTACCCAATGAACCCATACCTCTCTTTTCTGGAGATTCACAAAAAAAATGTGGTGGGACTGATATCTTTCCCTTCTTCTCTTTGCCTTGCCACCCTTCCTCTTGATGGGTTCGTGCAATGTTACAAGCAATTTAAAATGTTAAAATGACAAATATGACTGGTCTAACTAAGTGTTTCAGACTGTGATGGCCATATGTTATTGGATCACAGACTCAATTTTGAGGATTGTGACAAAGTTTAAAAATTAAAATTAAGAGACTAGAAAATATTAGAGTTCATTGTACAGATCAAGGGTAACTATTGCTTTGCAACTTTTTTGTTGCAGCTATGTGGATAAAATATATTTCTTACTGTGGGTTTATGCTAGTTTGAATAGTGTTCCCTCAAAATTCAGGTCCACTCAGAACCTGTGAATGTGCCCTATTTGGAAATAAGGTCTCTGTAGATGTATTCAAGGTAAGATGATACCATGTTGGGTTAGGGTGGGCCCTAAATCTTGTATGACATGTGTCCATATAAGAAGAGGAAAATTTGGACATAAACGCACAGGAACCAAGGCCATGCAATGATGAAGGCAGACACTGGAATGATTTAGCTGCAAGCCAAGGCACACCAAGGATTTCTAGCAACCAGCAGAAGAGAGAGGCATGTAATAGATTCTACTTCAGAACCTCCAGAAGGAAAGAAATTTTCTAGCATCTTGATTTTGGACTTTAGTAAGTGAATGCAATTTCTGTTGTTTTAAACCATCCAGTTTTTAGTACTTTGTTATGGCAGACATGATAAACTAATACAGAATTGTAGTCAAAATTTTAGTCTCTGGCCCTGCTAGTTTGGACTTCCTTTGTAGTACACAAGGAAGGCATCTGTCCCATAAACAGGGACACTCAGAGGCTACTTCTTGTCTTTTCCTGCATATCGCGCCTTTAGCTTCAGAGCTTTGCACCGAATAAATCCCTTCTTAAATCTTTCCATGCTACAACCTCACACTCTCCCATAAGGAATAGGGACCGCTTTCCAATTACACACTAAGGAGGATTCTTTCTCTCTTTCATAGAAGGACATCTGCTCCTTAATTATTTTTAGAGTCTTTGATTTTCTAGTAGTACTTGAGACTTCAGCTCTGTGTACACTGATTGATAACTTTCTCCCCCCACTTTCCTGGGCTCCTGTCCTATGAGAACTGGTAAATGAGTATCCATCAATGCTTGCACAACATTTTTGGTAGAAAAAGCCACACATTCACCAATTGTTTTATCGATATCTTAAAGTAAGAGCACAGATCAAAAATAAATATTATTTCTTTTTTTCAAAGACAATACACACTCTAAATTAGTTGTTTGTTTTTCTCCAGCTTAGATAAGGCTTGATGACATCACACTAAATATCACAGATTTTGTTGTCTCTCTGTTTCTAGCGGAATCACATTATCTTGGATTAATGTATTTTTTTTCACCTCATAATATTTCTGATGGAAGTTTGGGGAAGTGAGACAAAATACTGATTCATTGCCACAACATAAAAATAGAATCCTTATTACAATCCTGGTTGAATCTGGTTCAGTGAGACCTACTTAGATCTGATAACAATATGTAAGCACATGCTTATAAGTTAGCAAATACCTGAGAGAAAATATATCCAACCAATTTTCTAATGAATTAACACTGTTTTTGTTCAGAGGAAGAAAAGAACACTAAACAAATTGTAATTTAAAATATGGAATAGATTGGTAAATATTCCAAATATGCGTTATAAATATTTTGTTTTGAACTGAAACTTATAAAGTACTGCTGTGTAGAAGACCTGTTTAATAATATTATTTTAATTTAATATAGGAAAGTAATAGAAACCTTAAATCTCAAGAGAAATAGGTGGAGTAAAAGATACAAATGATTATTTTCTATTTCATAAATAGTCTCACCCCTCATTCTATTCACATTTACTTTAAAAATATTGGCTGCCTTTCATGTGCCAGGCCTTCTGTTGGTGCTGAAGAGACAATTGTGAAGAAGATAGATGTAGTTTCTGATCTTTTAAAGTGTGGTTGATAAGTGAATCCTTTTCATGTTTTAGCATTACAGTCTTCTGAATTTTAGAATAGATGTTAAAGAACTTTGGGTCTGAGAGATATTCTATGGTTCATTTATTAATGCTGGCCCAATTTGATATTGTGTGGAATTCAGCTTCCTTGATGAATGTTGATAAGATAATAGGTGCCTGATCAATATGATTGCATGACCTCAATCAATATGAGGGCCCATAAACCATTCTGATGAGCTATATCCTTTTAATTGATTTAATCATTACAAAAGAAACATTTAAATACTTAGTGATTATAAAAATTCGAAACAATTCTGAAAGCTAACACATTGACTGCCACACTAGAGAAAAAATTTTTTTCCTTGGGACCGTGGTGATTTATTACAAAAATAGAATAAAGACTTCAACAGCAAAATGATCCTTTCCAATTTAATGAAAAATTTGTTATTTTTTATTGTTTTCTGTGTGTGAGTTATATGCAACTTGAAAAATAGTTCAAGCAGCTTCCAAGGTAAAGAGAAGTGTGAGTTCCGTATGCTTCACAAGGTCCCAGGCTCAAAACTAGGCTGAGTTAAATACAACTTACATGGCAGTTAATGTATTAAGGAATAAATGTGTGTAATTCACTTCTCTTTCCCCAAGTGCATTTTCTTCCCCAGGTATCGTTCATGAAAATCATTATATTTCTAGCTTGATCTTTTGTACTTGCTACATAGAATTCCAACATAGAAATGTAGCTTGATATATTTAAACGTACTAGGTTGTTTAAAATTTGACAATATTATAAGTCATTCTGCAGTATTATAAATGAGAATGAGATAAACATCCTTATATGTGTATCTTTGTGCACAGATGCCAAGTTTTAGTTGACTATTTTCTTGCAAGTGTGACTCAATATTCTTAATAGTGAGAGTCAGTAGATTTAAAATTTTGATGGATGGGCGTGCCCCCCAAAACACCCTCCAACTTACAGACTGACCAACAATATGTGAGAATGCCCATTTTCTCACAAGTGAACAAATATATAACATTATTCCATGCTTTTAACTTTTGACACTCTAATGAGTGGCAAATCATTTATCCTTATTGCTCAATTTGTGTTTCTCTGATTATTTCCATGATTTAATTTCATTTTTTGTATAAATTGATATCATTCCTCTGTATCAGAAGCATTTTTATTTGATAATTTTTACCTTTTTAGTTGAAGAAATTTTTCATATACTGTTTTATGAATATTAAATTTTATTTTTACAGACAAGGTCTTACTATGTTTTTTTCATTTTGTGTTTTTGTTTTTTCTGTTTTTTTAATTTTAATTTTTTTTTATTTCAGCATATTATGGGGATACAAATATTTAGGTTACATATATTGCCTTTGCCCCACCTGAGTCAGAGCTTCAAGCATGTCCATCTTCCAGACAGTGCGCACTGCACCCTTTAGGTGTGAATATACCCATCCTCTCCTCCCCCCTCCCACCTGCCAGAAACCAGGTGAATGTTACTACTATATGTGCACTTAAGTGTTGATCACTTAAGTCAGTTAATACCAATTTGATGGTGAGTACATGTGGTGCTTGTTTTTACATTCTTGTGATACTTCACTTAGTAGAATGGGTTCCAGCTCTATCCAGGATAATACAAGAGTTGCTATAACACCATTGTTTTTGTGTGGCTGAGTAGAACTCCATGGTATACATATACCACATTTTATGAATTCACTCATGTATTGATGGGCACTTGGGTTGTTTCCACATCTTTGCAGTTGTGAATGGTGCTGCTACAAACATTTGAGTTCAGATGTCTTTTTTGTAGAATGTCTTTTGTTCCTTTGAGTAGATGCCCAGTAATGGGTTTGCTGGATCAAATGGCAGTTCTACTTGTAGCTCTTTGAGGTATCTCCATATTACTTTCCACAGAGGTTGTACTAGTTTGCAAGGTGGTTAATAGACTTAAACCTAAGTCATGAAACCATAAGAATTTTAGAAGAACATGTTGGAAAAACTCTTACAGACATTGGCCTAGGGAAAGAATTTATGAAGAAGACCCCAAAGGCAATCACAGCAACAACAAAAATAAATCAATGGGACCTAATCAAATTAAAAGCTTCTGTACAGCCAAAAAAACTGTCATGAGAGCAAACAGACAACCTTCAGAATGGGAGAAAATATTCGCATGCTACACATCCGATAAAGGGCTGATAACTAGAATCTACATAGAACTCAGAAAAATCAGCAAGAAAAAAATCAAACAACCCTATCAAAAAGTGGGCAAAGGACATGAACAGAAACTTTTCAAAAGAAGATAGACTAATGGCCAATAAACATATAAAAAAATGCTCAACATCTCTAATCATCAGAGAAATGCAGTGAGATATCACTTATCTCCAGTGAGAATGGCCTTTATTGAAAAGATGTCACACTATGTTGTGCAGGATGAGTACAGTATCTATTCACAGGGGTGATCATAGCATATTACAGACTCGAACTGCTGAGTTTGAGTGATGCTCCGTCCTCAGCCTTCCAAGTAACTCCTGCAGTAGGTATGCAGCACCAC
>CAUYSK010010106.1:0-10319 GCA_963575035.1 Avahi laniger | reverse complement strand
TAATTTCTTTCTATTTTTGGTAGAGATGAGGTCTCGCTCTTGCTCAGGCTGGTCTCGAACTCCTGAGCTCAGAACGATCCGCCCACCTCGGCCTCCCAGAGAGCTAGGATTACAGGCGTGAGCCACCGCGCCCGGCCAGTTAACTCTTGATTATTATTAGTTGATCTTCTACTTTGTGAATTTTTAAGATGAATGTTCTGTTACACCTTGGTTTTTGGTTATTTCACTACTTGTTTTCATATCTAACAGAACATAGTGGAAATAAAATCAGATAAAACAACACAAGACTTTTTTTTTTTTCTTGCTAATTGCTTAGAGAACTTTTTAGTTATTGTTTTTTAACTCTAATGAAATAGGAAATGGAATAGCCAGCCAATTAATGTTAAAAATCCCTTCCTTATTAATATGTATTAATATAATTCCATTTTATTTAAATATCATTAAATGTAAGTATCATAATTATACTATTCTTGCATTTTATAGGCAGATATTTAATTTTAAATTTATAGGATTTGGTATTAAATTTGGAATTTAGTGGACAAAAGAGGGGAAATGAGGTGGTACCATTATATTAATTGGTTGGTATCTGTCAGTATGAGTATGGTGACTTGTTAACCAGGTCAATATTTCTTGTAACCTGTGGACTAGATTTTTTGCTACAGCAAGGTTGAATACAGTCTGTTACCATGAAATAAGAGTTTTTTGGGGAGGGGTGGGGAGGCACAGATGCATACTTTTAACTATTATGGGAATGAATCTGTAATATGTTGTCTAATGATAATAGTGTTTCCTAGATTGCAATAGAAATTACAGGGTGTTATTTGTTTGCTTGTTTGTTTTTAATTCATTAAAATACAGAAGAAAATGAACCTAGTGCTTTTTTTTTCTTTTTTTTTTTTTTTTTAGAAATTTTGAGTTTGAGATAATCCTGACTATAATTTAATTATGGTTAAAACCTTACTTTGTTAAACTCATGAAAATTAGAACATTGACTGGCTTGATACTTACACCTTTGTTATTTATCAGTGAGCAAAGTATGATGGTTACTTTAGATTGTTAAGAAAGGTAATATTCCTTTATTGTTTTTTAGTGTTCACTTAATGTTTAATAATGATCAGGTATCACTTTTTTCATGTCATAATCAAAAGAAGCATTTAGTAATTAAATGCCTCATTTCATGTTTCCTTTTGGTTGCGGTGACTATCTTCTGCATATGTCAACCTATTCATCTGAAAATTAACGGCTCTTGTAAGGTAAGGAGTCTTATTTTCTTCCTCTGAAGTTTCAGCTGATAATGTTGAAAGTTCTTATCCTCAATCAGCAAATCATTTGGATTGTAGTAGCAAACCCTTTGATTGTTCTAGCTCAGTAGCAAAATATGGATCATATTATAATTCTTCAGTTCCAAGTCACTATTTACTTCATAGAAAAAAGAAACTTGACAGACCTAAAAGTGAAAAGAAACTAGAATCATGTAAGTTAACAAAAGAGCTTTCACTAGCTGACCTAATTCATGATATGCCAAGAGATTCTTGTAAACGTCAGCCGTCAGTCAGATTATCATCCACAGGTAGTTCCGAAGGTCTGCTTTCAAACAATGTAGATGATGATTTGTTAAGATCTCAGGCATCTGAATGTATTTCCAAAGATGATTCTGCATGCAAGGAAATACCAGATTTAAAGTCCTTAATGACAAAGAACACAACACTGAATAATTCTTTATTTGTTCAAAACAATTCACTATCTGATTTCCAAAACATTCCAGTACAAAACAGTTTAGGAAGTTCAAATAATCCTTTGCACTTAACTAGCTCATTGGAAAATACAACTCTTGATAATTTAAATGCTAGTAAAAAGACTGAAATTGGAAGTGTTTCTTTAGGTGAACAAGGTGCCAAGAACTACATTTTAAAAAATGACAACTTGCAGTTTTTCCAGTGTGAAAGTCCATCCCTAGCTGAACTGTTTCAGGAACACAAAGAAAACAATCTAAGCCAATGCTTTACTTTATCTGATCTTTATAACCAGTCATCTGCCAGTTTTACAGATCTAAGTTTGGGATCCTTTCCCCTGTCACAATTAGCAAATCGCTCTCAGTCTTCAGCTGGAATATCAGAATTAACAGGATCTCTGTCATCTTTGGCATTTCATAAAGCTTCTCCCATAAGAGACCTTGAGAATTTGTCACTTTCTGATTTGATTGCAGAAACAATTGAGGTAGACAACTCCCAGATTAAGAAAGATTCCTTTGAGCTCAGTTTATCCGAAATGAGGTCTCCTGGAATAGATTCAAATATTGATCTTAGTGTCCTTATAAAAACCCCAGATTTTGCTCCAAAGCTTTTAGTAGAACAATCAGTTGCTCCAGCATCAGGAACTAAAGTTCCAGATTCAAAGTTAGGGAAAAATTCCAATTTTCCTAAGGATATTAAAAAAAACAATAAAGGGTCTTTGACTAGGAAACCACCTTTTTCTCTCTCTTGGACCAAGGCCCTTGCTGCTAGACCTTCAGCTTTTGCTTCAACACTATGTCTTCGTTACCCACTGAAAAGCTGTAAGCGACGCACCTTTGACCTCTATAAGACTTTTCTTTATAGTAGACAAGTTCAAGACGTAAAGGACAAAGAAATAAGTCCTCTTGTGGGAATAACACCATTTGACTTCAAATCAGCATCTCCTGATGACATTGTAAAAGCTAATCAAAAGAAAGCATTTACTAGAGAATAGTAACAAAAGGAAAACTTGATTACTGTTGTAGAGCTTTTTATTTGTAATTAAAGTCTTTATAGGATCACTTTATATTATGGGATTCAAGTTGTGATTTTTATATTAAAATTGTCTTAAGTCAGTTGATAACAACTTCAGTTGGTATGTAGTTTTACACTGAAATTTTTTTTTACAGTCTTTTAGTGATTACTGACTTTAAGTTGATCGCTTATAATGAGTGTATGTTTACAAAGTGCATATGAAAACTTGATATTGTAAAATCAAACCTCAGATATTTTTATTTGAAGCATTCAACTTTATAAGTTTTTATGATGAGATTTTTTTCTATGAAATATTTTTGTGCTTTATTCTTAAACAAAAATGCCAGCACTTGGGATTATTATAGTTTAGTATGAAGATTATTCTTATGTGGCATAGCATAGCCGAGACATTATATATTCAAATAGTACTGATATCATTCCGAGTTTCATTATTTTTCTGCAGGTAAATACTAAAATTTTCCTATTAGAAAATCTTAAAATTCCTGACTTTTAAGAATACCATGGAAGTTGTTGAAGTACATTTTTGATGACGATGATGATAATATAAAAATCTTTTAAGGGACCATGTAAATATAGAAGCTGGATTAATACATGAATTATTTTTATACGTTTTCAAAACATTTGTCCTAAATGTACCTCTTAAAATAAATATGTAGAAAGTATTGTCAAGTATGGTTGCACGTTCTTCAAATAGACATTTTACCAGATCTCTCTTTTTCTTTACAATAAGTAGTGAAATGTGGAGTTTTCCTTTTTGCTACTGACAACTGTGTGCCCTACAGTGAAAAAGTTTCAGCAAAGGTGGATCAAATAAGAGCCTAGTGAGCAGAATAGGTGGGTAACTAATCCTTTAAAGCAGTGATCCTTCACTAGCAATCATAATCACTGGGGAAATTATTTCAAGACAGATATTGTGTCTTCACTCCAGATGTGCTGAATCAATCTCTGAGGGATGGCACTTGGGAATGCGTATTTTCAAAATGATTCCCAGGTGAATCTGATGGATACTTCTGCTTGAGAACTGCTGCCTGAGAGAAGGAAATCAATAGAACGGAATTATTAATGCTAAGAATAACATCTGACCAACTTGAATTCATGCTTTCTAGAAAATACCAAGGAAAATTGCTAATTAGAAATTATGGCCTTTTGCATGAAATGATGCAGATATTATTAGTATTCCTTGCCCAAAAAAATACAGTAGTATCTATAATGTTATTTCTTAATGAAAATAAAATAGCTGGCCTTTTCCCAGTAAAGAAATATTTTTCTCCCAGAGCTACTTCACTATGCATATGGTAATTTTTTTTTTTGTTGTTCACTTCTTGTTTCTGTTTATTTTCAGAAAGACATTCCAAAATTTTTAGCTCTGTCTGATGTTTTTATATTCAGAATTTTGGTGGGAAAAGTTAAAATGGCATATGTCTTCATTGTTATAAATAAGCAAATACTTTTTGATTTCTTGTGATGTCTTCAGGTTTTGTTTTTAACTGCATATTTCAATGCACATAATACTGATACTTAGGAGATCATATAAAACCCAGGCCTATACTTTCTGATTGATTAAAATGTGAATTACCCCAACTGCTGAGTTTGTTTTTCTAGTCTTGAACCTTTATTAAACATTTTAGTAATTTTGAACTATAGTAGATGACTCATCAACTAGATTTATATGTAGGCAGTCTCCAATTTAGAAGTGAATTATAATATATTCTAAGAGTTTTTAATGATAATTCCTGATTAATTGCTACCTAAGTGGTTCACTTTGCACATGAATCCACGAATACTTATTTAACCGTTATTATAGTTGAATAGTGGCACTATTATTTTACCTTCTTTTATAACAAAGTAATTTTCAAGTGAAAATACAATACTTCTAAAGTCATATAGCAGACCTTATAGAGTGAACTGGATCTCCCTTTGGATGAGGATTGTAACTACCATTTGTGAGATTCTTTTTGTGGGGAATAAAATTATGTATTACAGGGTGATAAGAAAAATAATAGTAATCTTCAATAAGTTTTGAGGCTTCCTATTTCCTTTGTCTTGGCTTTGGGCCTGTCAGGCATGTACATGATAAGCATTTGCCCTTGCTGACCAAGCGAATGTCACAGTTTCTGAGATTCTGAGGGTGGAACCAAAAAGACCACTCCTCCTTCCACCCTTGGCCATTGGCCCTTGGTAAAAAAGATGAGTGCCTGCTTGTTCTTGAATATACTCCTTGTGATGATACTGTTCACACTAAGTGCATATTCTGCACTAGCTGCTGTTTATTGCCTGCTGTCTTGGTAGCTCAGGTATGCTGTTTTGGTTTTTATTATTTTTCAGTTCAAATATCAATTTTGAGATGCAAAGCCATTTTTATTTGCATTGTGATGAAGTGCATTAATATTTTAGGAACAGAAATAATTTGTAATTACATTCTAAATGATATAAAATACATTAAAAATTATCGTTTTTGTTCTTCACTCTTTTTGTTCTTTAAGAGATCTGATGTTCATGAATGTTTTGTCCTTTTGCATTCTAAAGTCTTTAGTTGACTCTTTTAGATATAGTTCTTCTTACAATTAATTGCCAAGAACCAGGGTTTCATTTCTGTACAGAACACTTTCCTTTCTTTTTCTTTTCCCTTTTCCCTTTTCCTAGTTACTAAACTGGCATTTTAACCTCTTTTCTTCCCTTTAGCTCTAAATTCTTCTTTCTTGAACTTTTACCCTTTTCCTTCTCATATAAGTAGTGATAACTAGTCTCAGTGATTTATATTTATTAATAATTTTTACTACTCAGTGGGAGGTCATGTAACTAATTGTCATAATAGGGATAAAACTAGTAAGGTGCTCTTTTTCGTATATAAAAGGAAGCACATAAGATAAACACAGTCATAGAGAAAAATAATGAATCTTTTAAATTGACCGAGAATCTATTTGTGGACCATTGCAAATAAACGAGTACAAATCCTATATTGAGAAAGAACTTTGTATCAATTAAGTTTTCAGTTTTGTGTTGACACAAGTATGTATTTGATTATAAAATCAGTTTTATAGTAGCTTAGAAATTGTTTTCTATTATTTATATAAACAGTGGAACATATATAAATAAAGATAATGTTGACTTTACAAGGAGGATTAATAGGGATTTCTATACTAGTTTTCTTTTACCTGTATACTTATAATTACATAAAATTTAGCTTACACAGTTGTATATTATAATTTTAATTTTTAGGTTGTAAAAAACTTGTCACATTTTGAGTGTATATGTGTGTTTTGTAAAAGCTACATTGAAAGAAATTATAATTCTGAGGTTTTCTTAAGTATGAAAACATAATTTACCCATCAGGATTTTATATATAAATTTGATATGTCTGAATGATTTTTTTACTAATTTATGCTGAAGATACTGTCTTATGTCTTTATAAACAAATTAAAAAGAAAAACAAACTATCTGGTTGTAAAGAATTTCTTTTAAGATAATTAGCATTTAGAATTCTTCCTTTCCACAGGATAAAATTTTATGTATTCTTCTAACTTTTTAGGACTTACACAGAAACACTATTAAGTATGGTGAACATTGGTAATGTAATTGCAGAGATGACAGTGGAAGGTAAAAGAAATGATCAGCTGGGCACAATGGCACGTGCCTGTAGTTCCAGCTACTAGGGAGGCTGAGGCAGGAGGATTGCTTGAACCCAGGAGTTTGTGTCCAGCTTGGGCAACATAGTGAGATCCCTGTCTCCAAAAAAAAAAAAAAACAAAAAAATGATGAAGTGTACGTATGTTTCTGATGTTGAGATTCCTGATTTATGTCATATGATTAAAGGAAAGCATTTTAGATGCAGGATGTATATATTCCAAGATGAACAAAGGTATGATCCTTACCATCAAAGGGGAGGGAAGATATGCACACTTAAACACATAATTATATTTATTATAGTTTGGCATATATAACATTATACTGTCTATAGCTGACATCTTTGTCTTCCTCATTCAAGCTGCCACCTCCTCCTGTTTCCTATCTTTATTACTAGTATTACCATCCCCCAGTTTCTAAAAGCAGAAACCTAGCTTCGTCCTTGATTCCTCTCTCCTCACCTACTACTTATAATTGATTACCATTCTTGTTATTTCTATCTTATAAATAAATATATGTGTGTGTACACATAGGTATACATATACATAGAATTGTTATTTGTGGTAGTTAATGTTTTATAAAGTCACTGCAAACGCTGAATTAGTCAATACTGAACCATTGCTTCTATGGGAAATAAAGGATTAGGTTCCTGTGAGCCTCTAGTCACAACATTTTTGTAAGCCAATCAGTACACACCCTTGCTTTATTTATATATCATGGATTCATTAACATTGAACTCATGATCAACAGCAATATAACTCATGCCTTATCTAACATGTCTCCATCCTAGCCTTCTGATGCTTAGGAACACCAGACAACACTTCAGCACTACACTTGCAGACCATTTTAAATAACAAAATTACCAACAAAAAGCACAAATGAAAAAAATGTGACACTAAATAGACCATGAAAAGGACACTTGTTTACAGTATGAGAGTTGAAACAAGAAGGCAGAGTGTCTCCTGCAAGTGAATGCAAAAGTGAGTAGTGATTTGGGGGTTACAAATAAACTGTAGTGAGTAGGTAAATTCACAAATGTGGAATCTGAGAATAACAAAGATTGCTTGTATATTTTTTGGCCCACTACTCTCCATCTTTATTGCTACTTTTCCTTTTAAAGGCCATTAGCTTTTGACAGAATTACCAATACATCTAACTAATTTCTTGACTTTTCAGTTTATCCCCCTCAAAGTACTTTCTATATTACAGATGGAATAATTTTTCTAGAATCTAATTTTATGTCCTTATCTAAATCTTTTTATTTTCTAAGTCCCTTTATGAACTTCTGTTTGCGTGTCCTCCACCCAAAGCTACCCTCAAACACTGAGTTTCCTGTTTCTGTAGTGCTTGCCCCCCCCCCCCCCATTGCTCTTCAGGTTGTGTTTAGATACCACTTTACTCCCAGTTGTGGGTTAGGGTAGCCTTCGTGTGCACCCATAGTTCACTGTACTCCTTTTATTACCATCCCGTGTGAAATCATAATTCCCTTCACACACATACTCTTTCTCTTGTAACCATGCTTTAGTGTTCCTCACAACACTTGTGTCACTGACATTACTTGTGTTGTATACATACTTGTTTTATTATCTGTCTCCTCCCTGCTCCCCATTCCCTCTCCCCCATGTAAATTCTTCAAATGCAGGAATTTTGTGTGTTCACTGCTGTATCCCCAACTTAGGATATGTCTGGTACGTAAATGTAGGAAAGGCGTTTAAGCAAAAGTGGATTTCTCTCCTAATAGAGTCCCACAATTTTGTACTGTACTGCGGTTCCCAACCTCTGGGCCATGGACCCCTACTGCTCCGCAGCCCATTAGGGACCGGGCTGAGAGCTCCGCGGGTCTCCCCACCTCTAACCCTGTCCGTGGAAAAATTGTCTTCCATGAAACTTAGGAAGGGGGTGGTGGGGCCCGCACAGGAAGTGAGCCTGCCCAAGAGGGAAGCTCCTACACTCCCCATCGCTGGCATCACCACCTGAGCTCTGTGCCGTACACCCCCACCCCCCATCCTCCATTGTGGAAAAATTGTCTTCCGTGAAACTGGTTCCTGGTGCCAAAAAGGTTGGGAACCACTGAAAACCTCTGTAAACCACTGTAAACAAATTGTTTCTTTATTCTTCGAGAAACTTTACTTGCATATTACACATATGTGAATGTACATGTACATTTTTACACAAATGGGAGAATACTATAACGCTTATATATCTGTGTCACTTAATGAGCATTTTTCAGATCTTTCTCTACTGGCATATATTATAGATCAATCTCATTCTTTTTGAAAGCTATGTAGAATTCTATAACATTGTACCATCATTTATTTAAATGGCCTCTATTGATGAACATTTTAAGTGTTCATAGTTGCTATTGCTAATGATAAATGAACATCTTACATTTCTAGAAATTGAATTTAAACATTTTTGATAGATACTTACCTAATTGCCCTTAATAGGGATTGTATTAATTTCCTTCCGACGAGTTTGTGAGTGTTTGCCCAGATTCTCACAGATATGGATATTACTTCTTTTGGTATTATGCCAACCTGATAATTAGAAAATATTTTTTCATGAGTGAGACTGACTGCCTTGTCATATATTTAAAGCAATTTCTATTTTTCTTAAAACTGTCTGCTCTTAATCTTTGCCCATTTTTCTGCTGGCTTAATCTTCCATAATTTTTAGGAATATGTGTGTGGATCTGTGTACACACATATACATATATACATATATACATATTTATATACTAAGGAAATTAGTCCTTACAAAAATTGTTATATGCATGGAAAATACTTTTTCTGATTCCCAGTTTGTCATTTCCTAGGTCATATTTTAGAAGATAAATTTAAAATTTTTATTAGTCTTTTTTCTTACGGATTTTTGTTTGAAAGTGCTGCTCCACTACATGATAATTTTTAAAAAAGATTATTCACTGTTTCTTCTAATACTTTTGACAGATTTGTATTTTTTATTTTTGTGTCTTTGATCCAGCTAATATTAAGGGCTAACATGGGAATCAGTTTCTCCATTAACGTCTTTTCTCTTTGAAAGATGATTTATCACAGTACTTTTTGTTGAATTATACATACTTGTTTTGGAAATGCCATCTTTGACACATACTAAATTCCTTTCAGTCCTCTATTTTGGGACTCTGTACTAATAAACTTAAATTATTGTAGCTTTTTATTATGGTTAAATTTTACTATTTTGTAGGCTGTCTTGTATTTTTCTCTCCTTTTTTATAGGTTTCCTGAGTTATTTCACTGGCTCTTTTTCCTATATGAGCTTTAGAAATAGCTTGTCAAGTTACCGAAAAAAATCCAGTTGTAAGTTTTATTGTGTTTAATGATTTATCAAGAGACTTTTGGAGGAAAAAAATAGTTTCCATAGATGCCAAAGGCTTTGGGTAATATTAAATGTTATCTTAATAGATTTTCTAGTATTGATCTAGTTTTACGCTATCTTAATAGGTTTTGTAGTATTGATTTAGTCTTGGTAATAGCTCCAGTTGGTCATGGTGGATTGTTCTTTTAATGTGATAGATTTTATTTGCTAACATTTATGTAAGATGATTCCGTCTATTCATAAAATTAATCTATAATTGTGTGTATGTTCATGCTCTTTGTTGGATTTGTTTTTTTCTTGTGATGGTTTTATAGAAAATTTAGAACGTTTTTCTTTATCCTTGAACAATTTAAATAGTGTTGAAATTATTTCTTTTATGATAGGATTCATCTTTCTGAATATTCTGGGGTCAGTTTCAAAAGTTTTAATTTTCTTTTTTTTTTTTTTATTTTTTTATTATTCCAAGGTATTGTGAGGGTACAAACATTCTAGTTACACTTTATGTCTTTGCCTTACCCAAATGCAGGTTAAAGGCGTGCCCTTCCCTCCCTTTAGTGCTCCCCGTGTCCTTTAGTTGTAGATTCGCCCCCC